>JAITYT010000824.1:28664-41294 GCA_025433975.1 Liostenogaster flavolineata
CGAACGTGATAAACGATTTTTAGGAATTTCGGAAAATTGATGCGAGAAGGGAAAATAAACGAAATCACTTTTTTTCTTTAGTGCCGTTTATTGATCAATGTCTTGGTATATTAATACAATATTCGTGGTGTATTTTGTTTAATTCTCAGGCGACCATCGTTCGAAGAAAATTTAAATACGCAGCGGAGGTTTTGCAAACCTGCAAAGATTTATTTTTATTTTTTTTATATTATTATGCTTTCCAATCGTATAGAGCGTGCAATATTTCTATCGTAAATATAGTTAATTACCTCGCAAAAGCCTTGCAATGAAAGGTCGAATATTTTCCCAGCCGACAGTGTCGATGGACGACTCGATCGGATAATTATAATAATTAAATCACGTATGATGTTTTTAGGAAGATCGTGCCAATGGATGAAATACGTTATTTCACCAACCCTCTCGCTCTTCAATACAAATGACGCGTTGTACAAGAAAAAATGATGTACACGTATGTATTATTTAAATATATATATATATATATATATATATATATATAATATTATAAAATTTAATTATAATTAATAATATATACTATATTATGTTATATATAAATTATTAAATAATTATATATATGTGTGTATATATATATATATACATATATGCAAACGCTTTCTCCATTTTGTTATTCTTTATATACGAATAGGATCAAGTTCGCAGAAATACCGCACAAAACTATTCAATATTAACACTAAACCAATCAACATTTCATGTATTCCTACAATTGTAATCAGCTATTAAATTTAATAATGGATAAAACGATTTTCACAGATTTTCACAGGTCGTTGATAGGCTTAGTGTTAACAAATATTATATATTGAATATATCATATATGTTATAAAATACCTCAGTTTTGAGACGATCACCGATGAACGATATGATAAATACGTTAACGAAAATCGAGGACATCAATACGAAATACGTCATCATACCCAAGGTTTTCTTATCTTCCCAATCCTGAAAGTTGAAATTTGCAAAATGAATTCTTAATCGTGTGTCCCTTGATTCTCTCCGGCTGTTCTGCTTCTCGGTATCCCTCGAAGCGTATTCAAGGGGACGCGTGTACGTACTTGAAGAACGCCATACTCGAGGAAACATATGATTATGGTGCAACCAACCATTTCGCAAAGGAACACGATATTCAGTGCTTTCTCGATCGTCTCTGAAAATCTATGGTAGAATTTCGTTAGAAACGAAGTCTTGTTAATATTCTCTGTTACCTTAACCCTTAAAACCTCTGTTAAATTAATCCTTAACGGCCCGGAAATACTTCGAGTTTACTTAACCGCCAGGTTCGAGCTACTTTTTGTACCAAAACATTTTCGTGCAAAGTACGGAAGGAAAAATATTTATTTCCGAGTGAAAATTTACAGAGTGGGCCAACTTGGACGGACCAATATAACGTGCGCATAACACTTGTAATTTTAATATTTTCTAAAAAATTGTATCGTGTATAAAGACATGTACATGAAAATAATCTTCATAAATTATTTATTATCTGCAAACAAATTAAAAATAAACCCTACCAAAGTTATAAATCATTAAAGACAGTCAGTCCAAGTTGGGCTACTCTCTATATAATAGCTAGAATTTTTACCGGCACGTTTATTTGCGTTGGCATCAAACCCAGTAAGTAAATCTGCGGTAATGGTCCGTTAAGGGCTAAAGTTATTCCGATCGACACCCACTCACTCGATAGCCCGCAAGTGATGACGTATTATCTCCCCGAGTCGTTTGTGCAAGTCGTCGTCCTGATAATTCTCGAGGAACGTCTCCAACTGCCTACCGACGACCTCGAACAAGCAGCAAGCGTGCATGACGCAGCTGGCGATCAAGCTGTAGACCCCGGTGTTGGTAGAGAGTATAACGCTGCTGATGAGAATCTGACCGACGAAGACGATCTCGTAAAAGGGTGACGACTCGACGACGAAGAAGACGTAGTCGCTTAGGTACGGCAAGGGTATCATGGTCGTGTTGTCCTCCTTGACGACTCTGTCGGCTACCAACGGCAGGATGATGTGATAAGGAAGCGCCCCGCCGTAGGACAGGCTCAAATACGTAATCGTGAACAGCCTGCCGATCTTGGCGCTGTTCTTCATTATTTGCCGATCCTCGTCACAAGCTACGTCCTTGTATTGGTTGTTCATTTCCCTCAGGCAATAGCCGATTTCCTTCTTCCTCGCGATCACCGTGAAGAATTTAACGATCGCCAGAAGACTGAACACTTGCGCCGCGATCACCTTCATGTACTTCTTCAGGTTCTCGGCGACGAAGTACGTGTATATCAGGTGGGGGATCAGCAGAAAGCACATCAGACCGAAGACGAGGCTGGTTTGGAGGATCGTTTTTAGCCGATCGGACGTGCTGTTGCCTCTTTGCAGCGGCCAAACGCCGATGGGCGTCAACAGCGTTCGCGCCACTCTTACGACGTAGTCCGCGTCTTCATCGTAGTGGACGTTTCGATAAGCGTCGTTCTTTGATACCGTTGTCATAATGCTCAACTCTCTTTACTTCTTTTTAGGTTCCTGTCTATCTTTTCTTCTCTAGTTTTTTTTTTAGAGTCCAGACGACAGTCGGAGGCCTTCGGCAGGCTTCTTACAGCTTAGTTAGCTTTGTTAGCTTAATGAAAGGACTAGGAACTATCCTACCGATGTAAGTTTGCAAACGCTTGCTCGATGATCTCTCGTTTTCTTCACTGGTGTACGTCTTTTTTTTAGACTCCAGACGACAATCGGAGGCCTTCAGCAAGCCTCTTACAGCTCAGTTAGCTTAGTTAGCTTGCAGAAAGCCTAGCGAAAGGGCTAAGAGTTATTCTACCGATGTGAGTTCGCAAGCGCTTGCGCGCTAAACTCTCACTTCGAACCCTGCCTACCTTTTCTTCACTGGTGTAGCTTTCTTTTGCTCTGGTCGTGCAGACGACAGTTGGTCTCGACCAGGCAACTTAGTGAAAAGGCTAGGAGCTGTCCTGCCGATATAAGTTTGCAAGCGCTTGCGCGATAAACTCCCGCTTCTCTTGGACTAATTTTCTGGATGTAATCGACCGCCATGAAAAAATCATCCGCGAGTCGCGATGGTAGCGAAACACAGGATTTATGCGCACGCGCGCGCGCAGTGCCTCGACAAAATTCGACGAGCGGAGTAAAACGAATATCGTCGTCGGTGGCTTCGACGATGTCGCATCGAGTAATCGTAAAGTTGAACAATAAATTTAAGCAAAGTGAAGTAAGTAAAGACGATCGTGATAATCGAAAAAATTGTGTAGAATCGTATTATTAGGCTCCTTACGATCGACAGAGCGAAATCGTTTCTTCCGCGCTAATTCTCCGGTCTTATCTGTTTGCGTGTTTTTATCGTGAAATGTCGAATTGCCAATGTTTTTATCACGAGTTAAAGAGGCAAGCGTCGTTCTGATCTAAGACAACTTGATGAAATTATTCGAGCGGCAGCGCAATTATAAAAATCATTTCGAACGGATAAGCGAAGATTGAAAAACTACTCATCATTGGTTTACTTTATTAAACGATAAAACGATAAAATTCTTGTCCAATATTTGTTTAATGTCCGCGTGTTCGGTAAAGAAGCGAACGTATCGCTGATTTTATGAGAATCGATAAGACATCGCGTCGTTTTTTCACATTAATGAGTATACGATAATAAGCGATCACCGTGATAGAAAATGTTCATAGTCGGTCATAATTGTACAGACTGTTCTAACGACAACCGTACCGTTCGACTATAAGTACGACATGCCCAAGGAGAACGAAAGTGAGTTTAAACGTTCACCGATGCTTTGGACTTTTATTAGATCGTTAATTTCGTTAAAGTAATTTCGTTTTTTTCCAACAAAGGACTTAATTCATTTATCGAATTCGACCGTTCATGATCATTTAAACGCCATTTTCATAAAAAAAAAGAAATTGCTTTCCGAACAACCTAATACCTTTATTAATAAAGATCGCCTTATCAGGGATCTTATTAAGTTCTTATTACAGATCCGGTATGGAAAGTGCAAGAGGGCACCGTGACGATGCTCATAGCGGAAGTGGTCGGCACTGGAATACTCATTTTCGTCGGGTGTATGGGATGCATCGGTTCTATGGGACCTGCGCCACCTCCCCCACTCCAGATGGCCCTCACTTTTGGCCTGACAGTGAATCTCATTATCATGGTACGCTGATTCAATATCGTCGTTTCTAACGACAAGACGCTGCCTCACCAAATATTAGGTCTACCGGAACGTTCCATCAAATAACGTTATCTCAAGTCGAACATTGACTCTTTCGACTATTGCGTTTATACATATGAGCTCGAAGAGGTACCAAGAGGTGGTGTTAGTAACAATAGAAGTTATATCATCCAATATTAATCGATGTGTCGAAAATATATTGGTTTCCATTAATCCAAAGATGGACTTAATATTAATTAAATTATTTATAGAAATATTAATTTTATTAGAGACAATATTAATACTTATTAATATTATTAACTCTTTGGCTACATTTGACGTATCAGAACGTCATGTGCGACTGTGCCCTAACAAATGCATGGTGTTCTGATACGTCGTTGAAACTGAGACGAGATTTAACTAGTTCACTCTGGTTTACTACAAAATAATACGTATCTGTTGCAGAAAAGCAAATAATTTCAGTATTTCGGTGAACCTTGTTTGGGATACACAATCCCATAATGGCAGAAATGGAGAATATATTTTATGAAAGTGATAGCGCCAGTTTCAATGAAAATAGTGATCTTAAACAATCTGATGAAGAATTTTTTAATGATTCTTTAAGCGATAAAGGGAAACTTCAAAATGAAAATGATGAAGAATATATCGAACTAGAAAGTGATAACGATAGTGAAATTATTCCAAGACGTAAAAGACACTGCATTTACCAACCTGTTTTAAAAAGTATCACACGATTCAAAATTATTAATAATTTGCTATTTATTATAACCAGAGTTTATTTGTTTTAATAGTATTTTGTAATACTAACTGCCTAAAATTATCTCACAATTATATAGGAGTATACATAATGAATAATACGAAGTAAATTAATTCTTGCATAAAATCTACTGCTTTTACGTGCCCACAAAATTAAATGCGCTCCAAGTGCAAACAAATTTTCAAATAAATGTGTACCCAAAGGTTAATAATAATATTAATAGGAATTAAAAATTCTTAATAATATTAAGAAATATTAAATTATATTAAATAAATTAATAGAAAAAGGCTAACTTTGTCCGCTCGTCGGCAGATGCTGGGCCACGTGAGCGGCGCGCACTTGAATCCAGCCGTTACGATCGGAGCCGTCATCATAGGCCTTAAGAGCATACCGACCGGAATTCTTTACATCGCCGCGCAATTTGTCGGCGCCACGCTGGGATACGGATTGCTCATGGTGCGATGATCCCATATCATGCTGATATTATCAGCTTCTGCGTATTAACCCTTAACGGTTCGGAAGTATCTCGAACCGTATACTTACAGTCGACCTGCTTTTCGTACCAAAGTAAACGGAAAGGGAAGATATTTATTCTTGAGTGAAAATTTACCGATATACAGAGTGGGCCAACTTGGACCGACCGATATAAAGTATAAAATAACTTTCGTAATTTTAATATTTTTTCAAAATTTATATTACAACACGAAAGTATACGTGAAAGCAATTGTCATAAATTATTTATTATCCACAGAAAATAATTAAAAATAAACCCCACCAAAGTTATAAATTATTAAAAACAGTCGGTCCAAGTTGGGCTACGCTATAATATCTAGAATTTTTGCCGACACGTACATTTGCGTCGGACCCAGTAAGTAAAACCGCCATGACGCTAATATGGCGGCATTGGTCCCTTAAGGGTCAATGTAATTATCTTCCTTGTATCGTTTGGAATTCTTTGCTTATTGTTATTATTATTATTAGGTGGCTACTCCACCGGAATTATTCAACGATGGAAATCCGAATTCCACCGCCGGCCTTTGCGTTACTGTTGTTCACCCTGACGTCAGCACCGTGCAGGCGATCTTGATCGAGGTCTTTTGCACGTCGTTCATACTTCTCGGCGCCTGTGCAACCTGGGATCCCAGATGCGCGCACACGACCGACTCGACGGCGCTTAGATTCGGTTTCTCCGTCGCAGCCATTTCATTCGCAGCGGTAAACTATTTTTAAATAATTTATCAAGGACGTCCTTGCATTGTTCTTTCGTAATCAACTCGTGAGTATTTTACTTTTACCGGCTTTTATTTATTTCACTTATTAAACTGCTCGACGATGCGGAATGCGCCGAAATTAAGCGAAATCGGCGTAACACTCGACGTAGCAACACTAAACGTACCTAGCAGGGTCCCTAAACGACCCTTTCAAAATTTACATTAATCGTTTATATCGCTTATAAAAATGGAAATATATGTTCGATTATTTTAGCAGCATATGTTGCATATTATTTTCTTCGATAAATTAATAATTCTTTTTTCAAAAATCAATGTCTGTTTCGTAATGTCTGCTTACGGTCAGAAAAGATAGACGAAAATGTTGATGGAATTCTCGTTGCATTTTAGGCTCCGTATACCGGTTGCAGCATGAATCCGGCACGAACGTTCGGTCCGGCATATTGGAATAGCAACTGGACAGATCAATGGGTATTTATTCGATTTATTTCCTAGCGATTCTTCGACGATTCGTCTCTAAAGATTATCTTTAAGTTCGTAGCAAAATAATTGAAGAAATTCTTTTCTTTTTTATCGACATCGTATGTTTGAATAGCTATCTCTACGATAGTAAAGTAAATTATCTTTTGCTTCCGATATCGCGCTTCCGTAACAGCGATAAACAATATTAAATAATATCGTACGTAGCGAGCCTAAAACGATATAATGTATCTTTTGCGTTACCGAGGGAAGGGAGACGAGTAACTGAATTTTAAAATTGCGTGCTTCAGATCTATTGGTTCGGACCGGTATGTGGAGCGCTACTTGGGACGTACACGTACCAAATTTTCTTCTCGGATAAAACTTCAAGTAGAAGAAATTCTGTTTCATCGAACGTCGAGATGAAAGAATTTAGTTTGCCTACGGAACAACCTCGGTAAGATAGCGAAGTATACTGTGAGGCATTGCATTGGAAAAGAACGTGGAGCTTCTCGTCGAAGTCTGACCAAATAAATATATAAATGATGTTTTCATAAGTATTTTAATATCTATAGGCCTCATTAATTCATCATAAATTCTAATAATATGTTATATTATATCATGGTAATAATTTTAATTTAGTTGAAATAAGCGGCAGAGTATTACATCGAATGTTCGGATAGATAATTCTTTTCGTCGTTCATAGATGTCGCTGTATGGCTGAAATATTGTAAATGATAACAGAAATTCTTCTCTCAAATAATCGTTTAATATTATCAAATCATCTTTTTTTAAGAACTAACGAAGCACACTCATACTACGTTAAGATGCATTTGAACGATTCCTTCGGAATATATATAATACTATATATATATGTATTATACACATATGCTAACACGCATAGGCATGGCTGAGAGATCATTCGTATTTTTCGGCTGATATTTTCTTGTAAATTTCATTTTTATTGCGTAACGAAAAATATATGTCGACAGTAAACATTTGGCTTTTCTTATCCAACGGAGGTATACCTACAAAGTTACGCCTTATTTCGTCAGATGGCGCAGTAATTTGTTCGAACATGTGCAATTTAAAAAAAGACAAAATTGCTGTTATTCGTATAAAATTAAAACGTAGAAACAAATACGGAAGATAAGGCAAATCGGTTCGATATCTATAGATATACATTATCTACCTATTCGATATAATACATTCGTAGACGCTGTATTGTAAATTAAAACGTATTTTTTTTCTTGTAAAATATTACATCTTATATGTTCATTTTTATGGAGCAGTTTGCACGATTTTATTGTATCTTTCCATAAATATTTGTACCGTTCGCGAATAACGTTGTCCGAACGAACGAAGAAGGACAATCAGTTTTCTTTTACATGTGTTACAACGGAATGAATATATTATATCTTTTTATTTATTTCGTATGTATCTTAGTATGACGCAGAAAATGACTTATTCGATAACTCTTTATATCGTGGACTAGATAAATGCGATACTATTATAATCGAGTGTAAATAGTGCTGCGGTTATTTATAGATTCATTTTGGAAGCGTGTAAATCTTATAAACGAATCCAGTTTATAGTCATTGTTATCGAAGCAATTAACGCTACTTCATTTCGAAAATCTTTGGTACCATATAACTTCACGAGTCCGGCCGATCAATACCGTAGAACTTTTCGTCGAGCATTCTAGAACTTCCACGTTATATTTAGACCTGCATGAATATATTTTCGCTGAATGTTTGCTGCACTGCAAAGTACACGTTACACAAATTGAACGCATAAGCCTGTGGTTGAGAAGGATAGTCTAAAATTACAGCTATGCTAACGTATCCTTCAAATATTTGCTTAATTGACTAGGTCTGCGATATTTCGTCTAAAAAGAAATCGAACTACCTTGATATCTTCAAGGGAATTATTCGAATAGAAAACAAAAAAGACCGTCGACCTAGAATTAAATTGTTCATTTCGATGGAATAAACATGATAAAAAGTGGCACTTTTTATTTACGCGAGGTCTGAAACGAATCGAGATGAGGATCGTGAGAAACAACCGAGTTAAAATATTCGTACGTAATACTTGAATGCATAATACATGGATGACACGGACGCCGGAGCCGTAGGAAAATTTCAACTACGCTAGCAAGTTTATCTTCAGGCATTTCCTATAAATATAGCTCGCTCGTTGCATTTATCGATTAGTTACCGTCCCAGAGAGTACGTAGAACGTTCTGGAATACGAGCGACGCCATCGAAATATCGTCGATTTCTCGCGTTCTAGAACTCGCTCCGTCATTTTCTTTACCGCGATTCGAACTTTTGCGATTGGATATTTGGAAAGTATTGGAAAAACGCGGAAAAACGTGGCGAACGAGGCGAAAAAAGCATCAATTTCTAGTTTTCGCTAATTAACGACCCTACGAACTAGTTATCGAAGGCTAAGTACAACGAGAGACGTGATTTTATAACTAGAAAAGAAAGAAATCGTCTACTAAATTGTCTACTAATACATTTTCTATCAGATAAAGAAAAGTCGGACGCGCAGGAGGAGTCGAGAACGCTCGAGAACACAGCGAGAACCGTGAGAAACGCAACTACGCAGTACGACTCGACCTCCAGCTGCCCTTCCTGCCAAAAGGGATATCGACTGCGTATAAACCTTTCTCCGTGACCTTCGAAAAAATGGCGTCAGAGTCGGGGACACGACGCAATAGCAAACAGCACGCGTGGCGTAATACACGCACACGTACACGCACACACGTACCCCATGGCGTGTTTTCGCTTCTTAGGGCGAAGCCGCGGCAGATGTCGGAGCCAGAGGAGAAGGGAAAGAGGGGAAGAAAGCGAGAATGTGTGCGTCGCGTCGAGAACCGGCTCCATCGAACGTGCCAGAAATCTCGACGCTTCTCGAGCGATCAATACTCGCGTCTTCGGTTGTTTTTCTCGATCAAACGGGATAACCAGCGACGAATTCGAGGACACGCATGACCTAAGGACGCGTGATCGAGTCCTTTGCCAGCTTGAATTTGCCTACATCGCCACTACAAACGTATCGAGACGTAAATGCGCATTATTCTTCGGCGCTTATGCGGCGGCCGGGAGTCTCGAAAGTTCGCCGCTGCGGTGGCGCTCGCGCCTATATAAGCAAGCCGGCCGGGGCCGCTCCTTGCATTCGTAAACAAACCTTCGTTCCGTCTGGACGCGACGAACACCCGAAGACCCCCCCTCACCGCCGTCTCACATCGACACCATCGAACACCAACACCGGCCATCTCATATACCGGAGCGACCTCGCATGTATTGTACACCGCTTTGGCTTCCTCCTTTCTCTTCGCGCTCGTCCGTGAGCCTCAGAAGCGAAGATGTAGACGAGCCGGGAAACACCGAGTGCGGAGCGCTACTACGCCGCAGGTAAATAGGTAAATAGGTAGTAAATAGGTTTCATGGGTAATATCTATAAAAATTCATAGGTATTACGTTACGTACGTATGCGTGTGCGCGTGAATATGGATGTATGTATGTATACAAGTATTGGTCGATACTGGTTAACATTTTTCATGTTATTATTCTTTTTGTAATTGTCTGCTGTGTCTCGACGATTTTAGACGCGTAATCTTGTGTCCGTGCCCTTGAATTTATTACGTTTTCACAATTTAGGGCACGAGACCACTTTTATGCGTCTCACTTTTCCCTGGCTATTCGAATTTTGCTACGTTGCGTGGTACTCGCCGTTTTACGGAAGATGGCGCGCGATGTACGATACGACGCATATCGCTTTTCTCTGAGAAGGTATAAATTATCTCGAGATTCTCGATTTTTTAAGGCACAAGGAGGAGGTGGAGAAGGAGACGATCCGGATTCTTAACTGAATCCGAATCGGAGATTTAGGTCGTAAGATATTTTTGACGCGACACAAAGGAGGGTTTTGATTGCGCGTACTGCCAGATCGTGAGATTGCGAATATGTATTCGAAAATGTATTTGAGTATCTTGAACGAGATATCGTTCGATGTCGAACACGTTACGACATGATTTTTCACCTGGTATATTACGTATCGTGTTACGAATTCGTTTCCGATACGGAAACGATTTCACTCCGTTCTTTGTTTCATCCAGTTAACAAAATAATTTTCCCCGTTTTCACGTCTGATGTGAAACATTGTTTCTATTTCTATAGGTCGAGAAAATAACGTTCGTTTTCATATTATACATGTTAGGAGAAATGACTAAGGCAACGAAATATTCGATAGATATTCTATTTTTTTTCTCTTTTTTTCATCGCACGAAAATTTATAAATTCGCAGTGTAAACTGTCTAGATTTTCATTTACGTATGACATTCAGGATACGTACGTTTGAATAAAAAAAAAATTAATAAATAAAAGAAGGAATACGTAGAAAAATTATTTTTGTTCCGCGTCAGTCTCGACTGCGACTTGCTTTTCTGCCGGTTTACCTGTCTTCACGACGTTGATTATCCTCTCGGTCCCAATCGGATCGGATACCTGAAAGAAACAGGAATAATGTGTACATATATGATGGAGACTCATTTCTCGATTTTACCACGAAGCTTTTTAATCTTTTTTTTAGTGAACCCTACGGGGTCGGTGCTTGAACGATCCTTACGCAACGATATTTGGTCTGATTAGGGTTTTCAAATTCCATCGTATTTTGAACAAGTTTGAGAAGAAAACGTCAAAAACTATAGGTAAGCGGTCACTATATTGAAGTAACCTACGAACATAGGATAAAATGAAAAATGTATAATGTGTATATGACGTTTACGCGATCTCGTCACGATGTGCCGGTATCCAATGCATCGTGTAAACGTATACGAGATGGTCTGTATCTAGCCAATTGTATCCGACAAAATGAAAGCCGCGATACGCGGAGATGAAACGAACGAGAGATCGAAATTCCTCGAAAAAATGCATTGAAAAGTAAAATCAAGAGTCGCACGTTTCTCGAACGTTACCGATTTACGCTGAATTTATACGTCTTCGTCGTCGTCGATGTCTAGCCGAAGCAAAAATCTTAAAAAAAGACCGTGCAAAAATTTCTGATTGCGTAGAAAATTATCTTTGGAACCAAAGGGCGCGAGGGTAGCGCCAAAGAAAAATTTGCCATTAATTCGCCATTAATTTGCCAGTCTCTACGCATAGACACACATACACATTATTCATAGTTATCAAGCGTTTTATTTATTAATAATAATAATCATAATAATAATAACGATTGATATTATTAATGCTATTATTAATGTAATATTCACGATCAATGCCGAATCTTATTCGTATTCTGGACGAAGTAACTTAACGATAAGATATAAAAACGGTACCACTGAAAGTGCGTACGTCGTTCGCATTTGATCTGGCTCCGCCACTTGCACGCTAATCAGACATGTTCTTTTTATGGTTTAGAGAAAACGCGTAGTGTTCGATCGAGATAAATCGTGGGCGCCATCCTCTTTCAGAAAGATTCTGCAGAGAAGAACTCTGCGCTATTGGAAGGTTGGATTTAAAAAAAGGGAGAATCAAAAAAAAAAAGAAAAGAGCCGAGAGGAAATAAAGAATTGGCTGTCAATTCGCGATAGCCGTGACAGCCAATCGGGCGAATCTGTGGGTGGGTTTCAGATTCGCCTGTCCCTTACCTTCCTTGGCGCTGTAATAGTTAGGACACCATCCGAGGAAAGACTCGAGGTAACGTTCAGCACATCGTAATCTTCGGACAAGACGTATCTCCGTACGAACTGTCTGCTGACAAATCCGTGCTCGTCTTGTTTCTCTTCGTGCTTGGCTTCAACGATAACGTTGTTGTCGACCGTCTTCACCGTCACTTCATCCGGTGAGAATTGTTGAACGTCTAATATTACCTACGGAAAATAGCGAGTTTAAATTAGCCCCAGGAAATTAGCCGATTCATTCGTTCGAGATGGATCTGTTTTTTTTTTT
>JAITYT010000824.1:53635-67002 GCA_025433975.1 Liostenogaster flavolineata
GTTATTCGTTTCGATTAGCTCTCATTCTTGCCTCCGCGATCTATTTTCGAATAGATCAGAGAATGTACAGTTCCGGCTGTTGTTGAACATTTTTGATGTCCTGCAACGTAGAGATACCTTGTTCCTGTAAACAAAAATAGAATAATAGCGTTTAACCTTATGAAAATTCGTGGAAAGTGAGAGACGACAGATCTAGGTCTTACGTTAAATTCTCTCCATTTTTCGTAGTTGCTCCTCATATGTTCGAGGATCTCTGGCATATCGATGAATGCTGTGGAAAACCAAAAGGAAAGGCGGCCGATTAATTCGTATACGTACATACGATTAATTATATTTACATATTATTTTAAATATAATATATTTATAATATGTAATATCGTATTTAATATAATAATATTATATTAAATATAAATATTATATAATCATATATTATATATACATAAATAAAGAAACGAGATAAGAGAGAAAAGAACTAACATTCCCAAGTTTCGAACATGTCGTTGATGATGAAGTCGAAGAAACCGATCTGCGACTTCGCTATAGAGCAGGACATCCTGTCGAACATCGGCATTACCACCGGCATCTTGAGTTTCTTCTCCTCGTCGGTCTAAATTAAACGAACGGAACGTATCTGAATAGCTCGATGACTCAGCGCGACATTAAAAGAAAACCTACGCGTTTCCGCGAGTAACAGCCGTTCCAAAGCTGCGCGTCTTACCTGAGAGAAATATTCCTCGGTGATCCGCTTCGCCCATTCCACGCAGAATCTCAGTGGTCGAATTGGATTCGACACGTCCGCGCATTTGATCATCATCCTCTTGATAATCATTACGTTTTCCGGTAGCAATAGCATCGACAGATCCAAGGAACTCGAACAACTCTAAAATTAGTCTCACAACTCTACTAGTCTCTAAACGTCAACGTCGAACTAGTAGTCAACGACTCTAAATGATCAATAAATATTTAAAGCGAAAAGATTATTTAAATAAATATATATATATATTACAATATTATAAAATATTTAAAGAACAAATTTTTATACGAAGATAAACTTAGCCTTTGATACCTCGAATTGGCCGTCTCCGATTCTTGCGTCGCAGACGTTCATGAACTTGGCCAGGTGCTTGAAGTGTTCCGTCATGTCCGTGGCCAGAATCAAATCAATTACGTTCTGCCGTAACCGTTTGTACGTGTCATTATCTACGTACTAAAAAAGTGAAACGTCGAAATATGAAAATGATCGAGCGCGGAATGTTTACAATAACGACAACGCCGAATGAGGCATCGCGTTCCACGAATTTACCTTGAAGATATTTACGTTGTCGTCGGTCAGTGTGAGCTTGAACGTGAACGCGGCATGGTGCGACTCCAGCACCGATAAATCGTTGTACAGAATCGCCAATTTGTTGTTAGAGTTGCAGAGGAACTGACTGAAATCCAAGGGAAAATGTTACTCGATGAGAACGATTCCGTGTCGCGTTAAAAGAAAAAGCAAAGGATTTCGAGGATTAACAATTTTTTCCGCTCGTATATCGTCATATAATCGCCATTCTACGTTTTATTGTTATACTTTCTATATATTTTGTCTACTAAACAAGCGAATTAAGCGAACGAATTCCGTGTCGTTAAAGAAGAAATATCTCGAAAAGGAATTCGACGATTAGCCCTTTCCGCTTGTTTCCTATTATTAATATAAATTTTATTATCATACTTTTTATATATATTTTGTCTGCTAAATCGGCAAGTTAAATTGTACGAAATTTATATGCGAATTAATTGTAAAAGCAAAATATTCTCATTTTGATGGAATACGAAAAAAAATCCCGAGCTGATCTCTAGCCTTCTTAGATATAAATACAAGTGCGAAGGGTTAGAAATTGCAGTCTTCGTACCTAGTTCGACCTGGATGGTCAATATCGTGAGTAGCTGCGGCGATTAGCATCGCGGCCTCGTCCAACGGTTCCAGTATATCCTGCAGTCTTTTCGATTGCATGAATCTCGCCGTGGCTTGCAATACGTCAGCGGCGTGCGTAGAATTGTGATAACTATTGTCCTGTCTGTACTTCGACTCGACCAGAGTCAGCCAATTTTGTATCGTCTTCTCGTCGCAGTTCAACGTTTCCGGCACGTTGAACAGGTTCATCAGACTCATTCCAAGAAAGTACAGCGGCCTGTAACGAATACGGGGTACAACATTGGAGAAGGGCTAACGATTTCAGGCTAAACTAGTCGCGTTATTGAACGTGGAATCCTTGACGTTCGGATTTAAACAGACGTTTCGTTAGCGAGTGTCGCAAAGCGAATTTACCGATACGCTGTGGTCACTTCCAATTTGAAGATCTCGAACTCCCACTCCAGTTGTTTGTCCAATATCATTAAGATCTCCTCGGATCCCTTCAGGTTCTTTAGATGTAGACGCGGGGCGGTATGCGAGCCAGTGATCAACCTTGCGCTTGATATTCTTGCCGAATCGGCTGACGATCTTCGGGATTCCCACGTGGATACTGATGACTATAAAAAAAAAGAGGTCGTGGTGATCATCGTATCGCGAAGAAAGTCGACCATATAATCGCCATCCTTCGTTTTATTGTTATACTTTCTATATATTTCGTCTACCAAACAGGCAAGTTAAGCGAACGAATTCTGTGTCGTTTAAAGAAGAAATATTTCGTGAAGGAATTCGACGATTTGCTCTTTCCACTCCTACGTAGTCATATAATCGCCATCCTATATTTTATTATTTTAGTTTCTACATATATATTTTACAAATATATATATTAACGAAACGCAGCATCGTTGGGCAGATCGTTAAAAATCAAGAAGAGTTGTTCTTACCGACAGCAACGCTCCTACCAGGTCAGTTGCGACTGGATCGGTGTAGACCACATCCTCCTTGAGATATGGCACGTACAATTCTGTCTTTTTGAGTATATCTATTGCCTGAAAAATATCCAATGGTAAATTCGCATTCGACAATCGATTAACAATGGTTTTAAACTTTTCTCTGAATTCACAAAAAATGCCATAAAGCTTTACCACGTTAATTTGATTAGCAGTATCCTCATTGTCGGTATCTCTGATCGCATTGGAGAGCAACGTGATGACTTTCGTGATTGGAGCTTCCAGTTGTAGACTGTTGAGCTTTTGTAAGCTAGATCGTCTGCGACCTGTAACGATTATTTTATCTTATTTATTATCAAACTCTTCTAGGTTTAAATAATCCTATTTTACTCGTAATAGGGTTAAAGAGAGGAAAAAGCGGACGTGCAACGAAAGAACGTTTAATAACTTGGGCGTAATCGAAACTCGCGAAATAATTTTTCTCCTGTAAAATTCTCCTTACTTCGGCGTTTGTCAAAGTGAAAACATTCTATAGAGTCACTTCTACTTTAATACGTAGTAATTACTTTGTGGCGAGAGATCAAATTTTTACGTGTCGTATGACGACTGTAACGTTTCAGCATTAGATGAGAACCATTATAGGTCGCAAAAGAACGTGGATAAATATTTCGTTGGTGTGATTAACGCTGTGAAATGCGATAGTCGATATCTTATCGTACGAATCCGATGAATATAAATACTTAATAAACTTTTTTTAAAATACTTATAGAGAAAGAACTAAATGTAGCTTACCCTCGCTGATGGTCGATTTAACATCGGAGGATTTTCGTGGCAAGGGCAACATGCTTAACCTTAATGGTTGTTGCAGTGGACAGGTGATCGGGCTTATGGGTGTCGTTCCAGCATTTTCCAACAGATACGACGTGTCATAAATGTATACGAAATGAGTCGGATTCCTAAGAGAAGAAGTTACTTTCGTGATTAAGGAAAAAAGAAATAGACAAAGAATACAAAACGTAAAAGAAACGAACGCGTATCAAATTAAGTTCGACTATTTTATTTGGAAAAATCTCGTTTAGATTGTTCCCGAACAGCTCGATGAAAAACAAAAGAAAGATCGGAGGGAGAGAGATCAAAATATAGTCGGATGTGCAATTAATTTTGCACAATAACTGTTTAAATCGAACAATTATTTTTTTAAGAGAGATAGCTCTAGTACCACTTTATAATAAAGTATATATATTATAATAGAGTATAGTAGAATATAATATAGTAAAACACGTACTGTGGAGTGATACAAAAAGGAATTATTCTGCAATTAATAACGATCATTTGATTATTTTTTCTCTTGCAGTTCATATTTCCTTCGAATTCACGACCTCTACTTAGTTGTTGTTCCATCAAAGCGGAGTTTTCGTAAGTCACTATTTGATTAAGACTTTTCCCTATGAGCTCCTCCGTTTTATATCCGAGTAGCTTCTCGGTTACTTTGTTTAGATACTGGAATAGAGAAATTATATCGATCAGGTTAGAGCTTCCCATCGTAAACATCAGTAGACGTCGAGATGTTTCACCTGTACAATATTTTTTTCGTTGGTTATATGCACCATGTCGCGGCACCTGTCTAAAGCCAAGTAAAGCGTATGAGCCGCCGCGACTTGCGTCTTCGGTAATACTGAGCTGGTATAAATTTCTATCAACTGGTTTATCACTATGTCTTCGTGCAAGCATTCGATGAGAGTCTGTAAAAGATAAAATTCGACATTGACTTTCCTTTTGCTTGTGAAATACTTCGCAAAAATGCATTACAGTTTCTCGAGGTGTCCTTTAACGAATGGATGGTAGAACTCCGATTGAGTTGTCCGAACACGAGAGCATGCTAATTGCAAAACCATCTTCAAATCGGACTCTACTTCGTTGATATAGCAAAACGGAAAACTCTAACACGTTCTTCCGTTCCTTTAGGGGCGATATTAATTTTGTTTTCTTTCTTTTTTTTTTCTTAATCAGGTTCATAGAAAGGCGAGAAAAAATAGATGTAAATTTACTCTAGAATATCCTTTTTCCAGTAGTTCCAGCACCACGATATCGTCTTTTTCGCCATGCTGCGTATAATACCTGTGTCGAACGAAAACATATGTCGATTTAATACTTGACGATATACGTATGCATGTATTTATTTATGAAAATTAATTTTAGAGGGAATACTCTACTTACGATTTCTTTACGAGTGCTATAATAACGGAATTGTGATACGCAGAACTAGACCTAATTGCCCTGTAAATATAGCATACGCATTAGAAATAGTCTTTTCTAAATTATCGTAGCTTCGAGCAAAATTAGATTTTGTTTTTTCATTGTTTATCGAAATAATTGTCATTAAGCGTGGAACAATTACGGCTTAAAAAATTACAATTTGTTGTCATTCCAAGTGATTTATTCAGTATTCCAGTTATTAATAGAATTAGCTTGAAACGAAGCAATATAAATAGCAAAGAAAATTCGATTAACTGATTAGATACGATCGAGCGGAGGAATTCCTTCTTACGTGCTGGGGAAACCTGTGAAAGCGTTACGTTTAATTTATCTTTCGAGAATATCGCTTCCTAGAGAAAGCACTTCACGGTTTCTTTTTTTCGAAGTACATCAAAATATTGCCAATGTAGAAGTTTTAAAGTATGCCGATGTATTTATTTATTTTTCTTTTAATGAAATCTGTCCACCTTCTCTCGTTATAATTACATTCTACATTCTACCATACCTACAAGTAGAATCACCCTGGGATGCTAGGTGTCCTCTTCGGTCAATGATCACTAGCTCGTGACCGCGTTTTTGAAATGTTTCGACCGCATCTTCCGCGTCCTTCGCCACCGACAAACTCCAGCCCAATCTCGCCGACGCAGTAGCGAGAATATCCATTTGTTTGTCATCTTCATTAAAAACTAATAATACCTGTAAAATAATGGCAAAATGTAGCATTTATATCGCGAGTATTCCTCGCTCGATAGCTATCATTACGTTTTCAAAACATCTACGAAGCAGGAAAAATTAGTATTTTAATTGTAAGTGGAATTAGTAATTTTAAGACGTATTTGGATTCAATTTTACGGCTATGTACAGATCGTATGCTCGCGTCACTCGATAATATGCGTCGATACGAAGTTTAGCTCTCTATTTCTTCCCTTCTCAACGAATTAGTAATCGTTATAAAACTGATTTTTTTCTCGATAAAGGATAAACAATGCTTCTGGCGTATGTCGAACGAAACATCGCGTTTATCTCCGTTCTACATAATTTCTATTTCGATAATACGTTACGGACGGTAAAATTATTGTATAATAGCGGAAAACTTACTTTCACAAGACTAGGGGCGCTTGATATCAACAAATGCGGATGGATGTCCTGTGGTCCCTTCTAAACAAAAAGCGAGGACGTGCTCGTGAAATTTGACAAAACCATTAGACGCTTCTCGAAGTAGCAGTCGAAAAATACAAGAAACGAATTCATCTTTCTATTAGTATGTAATTGGTATAATATTGGTATCTAATAGTATCGTTTCTAATTTCGTAGAGTATAATAACAACTCAAGATAACCTGCACAAGAATGCACCACGTAGTATTCGCGTGTACACAAGTAAACGAAACATTTAAATAAATAAATATATATATAATATGTATGTAAATATGTATATTTAATATATATATATATATATATATATATTTAATACGTTCATTGTATATACAGATTCACGTACTATTTTGATATTTTGCAAGAACCGATTTGAATCGATTTCCATGTGAACTTTCTTTCGTTTCCGTGATTTTCCAAAAATACTAATTAGCCCCGGAATGTAAACTTCAACAAGCGAACGTAGCATATAACATCCGCAATTTTCATCCGAACCGCGAATTTTGCCTAGAACGATGTAACGATAAGAACGTTAATTTGAGCTGTATTTGGTCGTTCTACATAACAAGCGAATAAAATCGATACACGCCGATCGATTTATACCAATTTCGCGCGACTGGTGGTCTTTTAATTAATTACGAAACATCCCAGACTGAAATGAATTCTGCACTTGGCCCTCTTCTGAGCGCATGCACTTCGAATCAGTTGCAATATGCCCGGCATGTCGGTTAGTTACTTTCCTTGGAAGGCGCAATGATGAAACGGGCTACAGTGCGTCGTGAAGATAGAGTCGAGCACAGAAGAACGCCGATAGGAAGACGAAGCCAGCGCGAACGATAAATAATTTAGCGATATAGCGATATAATATCTTTGAATTTGCTAGACGGGATATCGCGACGAACGCGTTGGAAATATTAAATCAAGACGATTTTCCATCTTTTATCCCGCAAGCAACGATTACGTACCGAGACCGGTAGGAAGGCGAAATCACTACGAAAGGTAAATAATTTAGCGAATCGATATAGCGATATAATATGATATATTTAAATTTGTTAGACGCGATATCGCAGCATTTTTTATTTTACTAGATGCGACTTTGCAATATTTTCGAATTTGCTAGATACGACATTGGAATATTTTCGAATTTGTTGGACGCGACATCGCGACCTACGCGTCGCAAATATTGAATCGAGTCAATCCTTGAATTCGAATTTCGCGCGCGGCGAAGCTTCGAGTCTCCACCTCTTATTCCGGAAGCAACGATTACGTAGGAATCGAGTACGTAGGAAGAAGAAGTCTGCACGAAAGATAAATAATTTAGCGAGTTGATATAGTGATTTAATATCTTTGAATTTGTTAGACCAGACATTGCAGTATTTTCGAATTTGCTAGACGCGACATTGGAATATTTTCGAATCTACTAGACGCGACATTGGAATATTTTCGAATCAAATATTAAATCAAGCCAATCCTTGAATTTGAATTTAGCGCGCAATGAAGCTTTGAGTCTTCACCTCTTATCCCGGAAGCAACGATTACGTACCAAGACCGGCAGGGAGACTTCCACCACAGGACTAGTTATCCGCACTTGCATATGTTGATTTCTGATCCACCATTGCCTCCGGATCGGGGCGCAAATCGTTTCGATAATGCAGTCGTACCACTTGTAAGATCGTTCCGTGCTAGTCGCGTAGGCGTCGGTCGATCCGCAAACGTAGAGCGCCCGTTGCGTCGATCGCCTCGCTTCATTTTCCCTAACGCACGTCGTTGTTGTTATTGTCGTTGTCGAGATTGACAAGTCGGAGTCGTTCTGATCGGGGCGCAATGTCATCGAATATTTCTTGGGGCGACGGCGCGTTTTCAATCCGCTTCTTTGCCAATTCCACGATTTACTCCTCACGACTCCCTCGCGATCTTTTCTCTCGCTTCCTTCGCGTCTTTCCGTCCGATGTATGGAGCAATCTTGCGCGGTTAGGCTGGAGGATCGGCTCTAGACGATAGAACACGCTCGTAGGAGACATTCGTGGCGATACTGATCGCATCGATGGACAGATACGCCGTCGAGATTATCGTTAAGATATTGCCGAAGCGCGGAGGCCGAGTTATCTTCGATAAAGAAGCTGCCCCGATGAATTAGAGCAAACTTTCAGTACCGATATCTGATAAATGCATCTTTATAAAGCGGCGATAATGCAACACGTCGATCACGAACGGACGATTCTTCGATCTATTATCTCTAGTTCGGGATTGATAGTGGCGCCAATTTCAACGCGTTATTCCGCCGATTTATAGAGCGGACTCGCAGAGTGTCCATTGGAATGCTGACGATTCGACGCGAGCACGAGGCAAGAAAATCATTTGACGGCTGGTTGCCTCTATTTACCGATTTTTCTTTTTCCCCCCGCGAGGACGAGCCACGAGGAAATAGTCATGCTCCAGCGACCTTCAAGTGTACCAATCAACGAGATTTTTATAGTCAAGATGGTTGTTAATAGTTGATACGGAAATAAGACAAAATGCGAAATGTCATTTCGAGATGGAAATTTATTAATATTATATTATATGTTATCGTTAATATTATATCGTTAATATATCATCTGTGCCAACGTTGGATATGATATTTTAAAATGAGAATTTTTATCGTAGCTGCAGTTTCGATCGATTCGTAGAGTTTGAAGAAAATAATGACCAATCTTAGGCGAATATTTGTGAGATACGTTTGACTTATAAACGAATTATTCGTAGAACATCCTAATTCTTCGGAATACCGCTACACATCTTACGTTGCTCGCTTAAACGTAAAATTAAGATCGGTTTTTATCAATAACGAATCGGATTTACTGCGGTTATCTTCGATCAAAATTTTATCATACTTTCCGAAATGTTCGGTATTCTTCTACGAATTTACACTACATCTTTTAACTATAATTTTGATTTACTACCTCAAAGACCAATCGATGGATTTAAGAATTCAATAAACATTAGCAAACAAAATTATAATTAGTTTTGAAATCAACGGGATCGAAGATAGAGAAGAACCGAAGATAACATCAAAGAAACAAGATCAACACAGACAGTGATACGTGAAAAACCAAATTCAAGAGACCAATAAAATTATATTCGCTTATGAAATGTATATTTCCAAAACACCTGCCAATCAAGGGTTTATGTTCCAAGGAAAAAATGACTTAATTTTTTATATAAATAAATGAATATATATATATCGAACCGCGATCGTAAGGATCACCATTCTTACGACAGAATATCAAAGGTGAGGAACGCAGAAGGAAACACGTTGTTCAATAATTTATACACGTACGTATAACCATCGCTGTTTTATTCCGATTCGTCCATTAGATGGAATACAATTCGCAGACTGAATCTTTCCAATTCTAGAAAAATTTATACACGCGATATGAAACGAGGCACTTCGTGCCCATCATTACTTCAGGGAATCTGCTGTTTGCTCTTGGATAAAAAATGATTCGATTGGAGGGTTTGCCGTATATCGGAAAGCGTGGAATAAAGCGAAAGAAAAAGAACGAGTAGCGTCGAACGCGGCACGACAGCCCTCTTAACTCGGTACGTAACAACTTTGCGCATAAATCGACCAAAGATAGAACGTAGAGACGGCGAATGTACGTAGAAGTTGGTGTCTACCATGATAAATAGCGGAGTAAAGAAACGAACGTGCAAACTCTAATCTCCGTGAATGGTATCGATTATCCAGACTTTACTTTCTTATTCTGTTTTCGAACTGTTGAATAACGCGATGAGACCGTCTTGGTTCGTTGATCGCTCCCAGAGAGCCACTCCATTCAACAGAAGTGTCCAGAATCCAGTCACAGAGTAAAAATTGTAAAAATTCGCGACGTAGACGAAAGATTTTGAAATGAGACACGCGGATGATGTACAACGGATTACTTTGACCAAATTACTTTGTAGTTCTTGAATCTTCGACAATAGGCAAAATTGATCCCCGTTTGACTCCGCTCCCATGCAATTTTTTCCTGTCTTCTAAGAGCCATTTTTGTTGCTCGATTTTACTGAATTTATTATCTAGCATTTAACAGTTGATGTCTTTGTTAAACCAGTCTCTTCATGAGTCGAAGCTTGTCGATAATAGGAACTAGTAGAGATCAAAAATCGAAATCTGTTCGCAACGAGATTTTGAAATGAGACACGCGATTACAACGGATTACTTTGACCAACGGATCCTTAAATCTTCGATAATAGGCAAAATTGATACCCGTTTGACTCCACTCCCATGACAATTTTTCCTGTATTCTAAGAGCCCTTTTTATTGCTCGATTTTACTGAATTTATTGTCTAGCATTTGACAGTTGATGTCTTTGTTAAACCAGTCTCTTCATGGGTCGAAGCTTGTTGATAATAGGAACTAGTACGGATCAAAAATAGAAACCTGTTCCTTACCATTCCTACAAAATTCTTATCTACTCTTCTTCTCAACTTCATCGCAATAGCAATGAGTAGAGACCAAAAATTGATACCTGTTTGACTCCGCTTCCATAAAATTCTTTTTAATCATTCGTCAGTTGACATCTTCGTCAAACCAGTCCCTTCATAAGTCGAACCTTATTGATAATAGGAACTAGTAGAGGCTAAAAATTGATATCTGCTTGACTCTTCTGACATGCAATTCATTTGAATACCCTAAGAGCCACTTCCTGTCTCTCGATTCTCCTCAAATTATCACGTATTACTCGATAGTTGACATCTTCGTCACGCCAATCTCTATCCATCAAACTTCATCGCAATAGCAACGAGTAGAGGCCAAAAATCGAAACCTGTTCGTTACCGCTCCTACAAAATTCTTCTTTACCCTAGAAATCACTCTTTTATCAGTTGGTTCTCTGTAATTCATCGCGTATTACTCGACGATAGACATCTTTGTCAAACCAATCCCTTCACAAGTCGAACCTTATTGATAATAGGAACTAGTAGAGGCCAAAAATTGATACCCGTTTGACTCCACTTCTACGCAATTCGTTTTAATACCCTAAGAGCCGCTTCCTTTCTCCTGATTCTCCTCAACTTATCGCGTATCACTCGCGATATCTTCGTCAAGCCAATCTCCATCGATCGAACTCCATCGCAATAGTAACGAGTAGAGGCCAAAAATAGATACCTGTTCGACGCCGCTCCCACGAAATTCTTCTTGGCACCCTAGGAGTCACTTTCCGCCGCTCGATTTCCCATAATTCGACGGTTGACATCTCGTAAACGCGTTCTTCTTCGTACATGGACGAGAAACCAACAGACGGATCGCCTATAGACCGTCTATAGACCGTCTCTATACCATTCGCCTTCGCATTCGCATTCTTCTCCTCGTCGATAGTAAGCGCGACGTACGAAGGGGAAAAGAAAAACAAACCGATAGAAAGAGAGAGGTTAACAGTGAAAGCGCACGCGTCACTCGGAAAACGACGACGACGTCCTGATGATGGTGGCGGCGGTACGGGGGAGAGACAGCAATCAGGAAAACGAAAGAGTTTTTAGCGAGACAGGTATTACAGAGCGATCGTGCTCGGTGACGTTTTCAATATTTAATAGCGCAACGAGTCGCGCTTTACGTACTTTCCCGCGCGATCGAGCGCCGACTACATTATTCAAACGGTGCGAGCCGTTATTTGCGGCGAGACCGTTACGTTTTACCCCTTTCTCGACGCACCTCGTGAAACTTTCTGGAAATCATCGGCTTGCATTATTGAGGGAATTCGCTTGGGGTAGCGCGTTACCACCGCTTCCCCCTCCTCGAGCTATTGCCTAGCCGGCTGTCGGTGGTGGGGTGGTGGTGGTGGTGGTACCACCTGGCCGATGGTGGCTGATGTCGTTCGTGACGTACGTATGGATGCGATTACGCGCTTATATTTAGAAACGAACGTTGTTCTCTCTTAGGTCCGTCGTCGCGATGGCGGCACGGATAGGCTAGGGACCACGCGGAGAGCAAACAGCGCTTTAATTGCAGACCCGTACGATAAACCTCCGTGAGAACCGAAAAGCTGGTGCGCCTTCTGCTCTCTCGTACGCTATCGTTCCCTTCCTCTTTTCATTATTTTTCTTTTTCTTCGTCGTCTCGGCGTTTTCTCTTTTTTTCTTCTTTGTATTCGATGCTTTTCTTTCTTTCTTTCTTTCTTTTTTTTCTTTTGGAACAAACAAACGAACGTTGTCTCTTCCTCGTCACTTTCTATGCGGACGGTTTTAGGGCGGAAGTTCTGTCGCTTCCTTCTTTTTTCCCCTGAAAATTTCGTCGACTGTTCGGGAAATGATGTAAATTTATAAAGAGATATTCGGTGCAGGATGCTGAATCGTGAAGGGGGTAGAAGTTCGTTTCTCTTTTTTTAAAGATGTTTCCCTCTGTTTTCTCGCGTCGAGAATTTTCCTGTCGAAGGCAAGATTAGTTAGGTTGATCTTTTTTCGGGGAAGTCTTCGCTATGGCGAACGATTTTGTGAATCTTCCTCTATTTTTATGTGATTATTAACGAGTTATAGAGATTTGGATTATAGAGAGAACCGTCGAAACGAATCGGAACGAATACGAGTTTATCGAAATTAAGAGAAATCGAGCGTCGCCGATGGCTCGCCAGTATTTCGAATTGCGATCAGATCTTCATAGTTTCAGTCCGTCAGTTTCAGTCCATCAGTTTTAGTTAAAAATTGCGATCGGATCTCCATAGTTTCAGTCTATCAATTTCTGTCTATTAATTTCAGTCCATCAGTTTCAGTTAAAAATCGGCGGCATTCGCGATTAAAGTGATAACCCTAAGTGAAAGCAAGAGGGAGAGGTCTTTAAATATAGGTGTATTTAAATATAGTTATATCTAACTATTAAATGCAGTCAAATAAAAATATATCGTCGAAACAAATCGAGATGAGTAAGATGACGATTATCTCGTATCAAAATTATCCCAGTAAAATTATATCAATATTTCGAATTGCGATTGGGTCTCTATAGTTTCAGCCCATCAGTTTCAGTTAAAAATTGCGATCGGATCTCCATAGTTTCAGTCCATCAATGTCAGTTAAAAATCGCTGGCATTCGCGATTAAAGCGATAGTGCTAAGTAACAGCGAGGGGGAGAGAGAGAGAGAGAGAG
>JAITYT010000824.1:113673-127993 GCA_025433975.1 Liostenogaster flavolineata
CACGGTAGCGGGTTAGAAGAAACATCTCTTTCTCCTCTTGCCAAGAGAGTAAGAACGAATCGACGAAGGTTACGAAGGTCGAGGCGCGGGAGAAAGAGGAAGCGGCGAAGTGAAGTTCCTGGTGGAAGGGTTGGTCGGGGTCGAGAAGTCGCGCGCGGGCTAGGTGCCCGAGAAAATTACAATTTGGGGGGATGTAATTCCGCTCCGGAGAAATGGCCTCCACATACCGAGGGGTTAGTCGAGCGAGGTAGCGCAGGAAGAGCGAGCCGAGCGGCTACCGCCTCTTCGTGTAGGACGACGCGGGATCGCTGCTAGTCTCGAGAGATGGCCCGATGCCCCGGAGTGGGAGAGATTTATCAACAGCTCGTTTCGCACTAACTAGACGCCGGAAACTCGAAAGATATTGCATCAGCGAAGCGATGATAGCGCCGCGACGACTGGCATTAAATTGCATCCGGCCGTTGCTGGAATTTAGCCGCTATTATGGCGGCGGTGACCCTCGTCCTAGATATCGTTCTCGTAGTCGTCATCGTCACACTCTACCGCCAACATTCCCGACGTTTCGACAACTTTCCGCGCGATAAGACGCGATAAGACGCGTCTTTGCCCGATAAGGAACGAACGACTAATTCCGAAAATTTTTCTCCGTCTGAGAAGATTTTCTTAGGGTTCGGCTACTTTTTACGGGATCACCGGAAGCGGAAACCGGACTGAATCTTATATCAAAATATTTATAATTCTATTTTTTCGATAAGCCTCGAGACGACCTGCCAAATTCGATAACGATTACGATAAGAGAGACAGAAATTCGTATGGCACGTTTTGGATGACTGACTTAACCATGTTTCTGTTTCTCCCTGTCCAATATTCTCCTAGCATCGTTTTCGCGTTCTTTCGTTTCTTCGTCCTATTCAAGCAACGCGATCAGCTTCATCATCAAATCGACCGGCTAAATTCAATAATGATTACGGTACGAGAGACAAAAGTTCGTACGGCGCGTTTTGGATGACTGACTTATCCGTATTTTTCCTTCGTCGTCGATTTTCTCCTACTATCGCGTCTATATTCTTCAATTCTTTCGCCCTACGCGAGAAACGCAACTCCGATTAGCCTCGAATTGACCGGGAAAATTCGATAACAATTACGGAAAGAGACAAGAGTTAGTACGACGCGTTTTGGATGGCTGACTTATCCGTATTTTTCCTTCTCTCTGGATTTTCTTCTATCATCGCGTCCGCGTTTTTCAGTTCTTTCGTCCTACGAGAGAAACGCTATTCCGATCAGCCTCGAATCGATCGACCAAACTCGATAACGATTACAATAGGAAAGACGAGAGTTTGTACGACGCGTATCGGATGACTGACTTATCCGTCGGTTTTCCTCATCGCCCATCCTCTCCTATCAACGCTTCCGCGTTCTTCTGTTTCTTCGTCCTACGCGAGAAACGCGACTCTAACCTCGAATCGACTAAACAAATTCGATAACAATTACGGAAACATAGACAAGAATTAGTACGACGCATTTTGGATGACCGACTTATCCATGTTTTCCCTTCATCGGCGATTTTCTCTTACTATCTCGCCCACGTTCTTCGGTTCCTTCGTCCTACGCGAGGAACAGACGATCGCTCTTATCCGTATTTTTCCTCTAAAGCTAGAATCGATCGACAAAATCCGAAACGTTTCGCGAGAATACAGCGAGTGTAGCTCGATAACGATTACTGTAAGAGAGACAAGAGTTCGTATGGCGCGTTTTGGGGGACTGACGCGTCGCTTCCGCCGTATGCCGCGCGGCTGCCGCTAATTCGTATTTAAAGCTTTATCGGACGGGCGCGTACCTGCTCGCCCTTCCACCCTCCCCTCGGCCATCCCTTTCGACCGACGCACCCTCCGCCTGCCCCTTCTTCGCCTCCGACCCCATCCGCCGACTCGACTTTCCCTCCCTCGTCCTCTTTCACTCCGCAACAATTTCACGGTTCACGGAATCCATCCTGCGGCACCACCGTCTCCCCGCGGGATTCGCGTTCGCGTATATTACATAACCGTGCTCGCCAGAAGTAATTCTTCCGGCTCGGTGTAACCGGCATTAACCGCGGGTTCGCGGCGCCTCTCGTCCCGCATCGACGTTTCCCCAGCGAATGGAGGCGCGGCTGGCTTCAAACTCTCTCCTTTTGTCATTCGTTTGCCAGTCGACTTTCGGATCGTCGCCCGTTTTTTCAGAGTAGGACATTTCTTCTGGCATAACAGCGATGCCAGTGACGTCTACGATGTTGTCTGTTGACGATCCGGAGACGTTCTGATCTCTTTCTCTAAGAGGTTTCAATTTATACAAACATGCGCTCGTTGCGCCTTAAATAAAAAAAAGGGTGCTGGGGTAAAGCTATAGGATAGTAGAATAATTTCGATGGCTTTAATGATACAACTCTAACATCGTTGCGATGCCAAAGATGTTCGAATTTATAGAAAAGTCGAACGTAAGGATGGCGTGTGTGCGTCGATATTTGTATGTTCGACTCGTTTTGATGGCTTTAACGATACTGCTCTAGCACCGTAGTGTTGCTGTAACTCCTACTGACTTCATTTCTCTAAAAGGTTTCAATTTATAAAAAAATCGAAGATACAAATGGCGCGTGTACGTCGACAATTATATTCTTGTTGCGCATTTACTAAGAAGAACATGTAGTCGAATAATTTTGATGGTTTTAATGGTGAAATAGAGTGGTAGATTTTCAATGGCAACGATAGAAACAGCTGATAGAGATCCAACAATTACGTTTATTCGAATCCACGTCTTTGGAGTGTCCGTAAGTCTCACCTAGACTGATCAATGGAGTCTTAGCTTTTGAAGTTAGTTCTCTGCCATTAAGAGCACTGCATATGTTAAGTGCATCGATGCACTTATAACGAGTGCAACTACAATCGCTACTACAAACGAGGAACGACTCCGAGTGGCGTAGTTATTCTTACCTGCTGTTATAAAAGTCTTGTTCGATTGTCTACCTCGTCGGATACCTAGAAACGCAGTTATACTCGCAACTTATGTATTGGTCTTCCGAAGCTCTATCTTTTAAAATATCGTTATTCTCGGCTTTCTCTTCATCGTGGCGAACTCACGGTGGTAAGAAGATCGATCGGGAAGAAGAAAGAACCTTAAATAAACGTTCCTTTCGAAAGGAAAATCCGTCAGGCGATAAAATAACCACGATCGATAACAGTGACTTGCCGAGTCTAACAGAAGAAGACCCACGGAAAAAGGAAAGGGGGATGGTTCCGCGTTCCGAAACGTCCACTTAACTGCGTTTACCCAACTCGGTTTTCTTTTTGACGCACGGACGTGCGTCGAATTCTCAGAACGCGAAAAGACGCAGTTTCTACGCAGATAGATGTAGAATCGTTTCTGAAGCTTGCGTCTTCCGTTTTACCTATCGATAGAATTGTGAATTTACTTAGCCCCGATGTTTAGAACTAACGAACGAATGAACGAACGAAAGAAGAAAGGAACGAACAATTCAAATAAAGCACGAACGAAAGGAGGAAAAATAAATAAATGAAAGAAAGAACAAACGAAAGAAAAAATAAAGAAGATAATGAAAGCACGAAATAAACGAAGCACGAATTAGTAAAAATAGAAAAGAATGAGCGAAAGAACAAACTACTGAATAAACGAATTAACGATCGAACGAACTAAAGTAGGAAGTAAAGAACAAACGAAAGAATTAAAAAACGAACGAAAGAACTAAAGAACGATGGATAGATCTTACAAACGGATGGACGCACGTACTCACGAACAAAGAAACGCACGAGTTTACGAGCGAACAAACTTATGAATGACCGGACGAACCTGTGATGAAACGCATGAACTAACTAAATTGAAACAGTCTTGCAAACGAACGAACGAATTGATAGAATTCTTAAGTTACACGGCCGTGATACCAATAATGTACAGAACTGTTGACTACGACGTGGATTATAGTTAAAGGAAGACAAGTAAGTAGGATATAACAAAAGGAAAGGACGTCTTCGCGACACTTTCGACGAAGGCCGACGCACCTTCGCGTAACGAATTCCCCTCGAAGTCGATCAATGGGCGACGAGAGGACGTACACATTGCTTTCAAAGAATTAGACAGAAAACCCTTGTTTCTATTTTATAAAAAAAATTAATGGTCCTCGACAAGGTGCTTCTTGCATTTCTTGTTTGACTTACCGACTAAATTCTAAAGTTACTCGGTCGTTCTTTCTAATATACTAGACATACTAGACCATACTAGAATGCTAATATGCTAGAATATACGGGACATTTGACTATGACGAGCGATGTAATCAAAGGAGCACGGGAGAATAAGTAAGAAATATTCGCGAATTTATCAGTCAGTCCGAAAGTTCGTGCGCATTTCCGGTAATGTGTGCATGCTATTAATGCGCACGAACTTTTGGACTGACCCGATACATTGCTTTATCCTAAAAAGATCGGAATCGAATCCTACAGTCGAACGACAGAGACGTCGATTTGGATTGGTCGGATGCAACCACGCGATCGTCTCCGGTTTGGACAGACTCGCGACTCCGCTGTTCTTAGGGTTGCCTAAAGTAGAAAATAAATCGACAACGATTAATAATAATAGTAACAATAACGACTTTATTGCCACATACATAAATAGATGGACACGGCCGACGTACAACTTACAAGCTGGATCGTAACTTCGATCACCGTTACAATAGCTGCGCAATATTCCTCGCATCGCGTTGAAACGCGCTCGAAGTGACATACAAGTTCGAGTTCCTCGACGCGGGTTCGCTGCCCTTAGCGGCGTCGTGCGAATCGAGCATGCGAACCCTTATTTAAAGGATAAACATCGTCGAAAGTTCTCAGCTACGTTTTTGTACCGAGCGAGTTACTAGTAACGCGCTAGACGAGCGCACGGAAGCGTAGTCGCAGGATTCGCTTTTTCTCTCCTCCGTTGCTGGGTCTGTCCTCCGAAACGCGTCTCTGGAAGAACGTTTGGGTAACTAGTCGAACGACTAGGCAGCAAGTCGCCAAGCAAATAGGCAGGTTGATACGTACGCTGGTGGGAAAATAGGCAATTAAATGGCAACCGGACAGGTAAAAAGGTTGGGAGGTAGATCGCTAGGTGATCAGGTATGCAGAAAACTGCCCTGGAGTCGATGGAGCACTGACGGGCATAAGAAGGCAGAGTCGACCAAGTCGTTCGAAATCGTTCGAAACCTTGCCATGTCGATTGAATTCCTTTCGTCGCGCTACTCCCTCGAAATGCAACGTTTGAGCTACAAATAGGCTGATTCGTATGCAGCTAGAACAACAGCTGATCAAACAATAATCTTCTAGGCCGACAGGTAGGCAAAATGATCAGTGGATAACCTGGACAGTCGTTGTCCTCGCGCTAATGATTTATAGTTAACAATGCAAATAAATCCTTTGGTGACCAGCAGCGGTAAAGATCGAAAGCAAGGATCCTTCGAAATCTATAAAGTGGCTGGGAAACGTCGCCCATGAAGACGCGATTCGTTTCGAATGACGACGAGTTTTCGATAATCCAAGTTTCCCCATGACGCACGAGACACAGATACATCGCGCGGATCGCGTTGTTGCGCCAACGCGGAACTACGTAGACACGAACGTCCAGGGAGAGACATTCTCGCGTGAAAGGCCGCCGATGATGACGCCAAAGTCGTCCGACCCCGCCTCGTCCCTCATCACGCGGCTTTTCCCCTCGAGCCCTGGCCAGAGCGACACGGATTCTCTACAAAGGATAATGTACAACCGCGCCTTCGAGTCTGACGCGACCAACGAGGCGACTGGCTCCTTCCACTCCTTTCAAAGAGGCTAAAACGCTAACGTTTTGCCTTTATCGAGTCCCCGTCGTTCCTCCAGGTTAGGAAGTCGCCAGGACAATAACCGGTCCTTTCGACTCGTTCGTCGCGACTCCCTCGACCGTACGCGCACTCCTCGTCCTCTTATACACCCACGTTCCAATCTTCAGCGCCTCGTTCATCAGCAGCTCCACCTGCTTCTCCTTCTTCCAGGAAGGCACGAGCGACGACGATCGATCGATGTATTAGCAAATCGACTTGTCCGCTTGACACGTGCCCTCTGGCCTCGCCAGGAACAACTTCCCGTTCGCACAGGCGCACAGCTGATAGACCGTGCTCTCGCGTTGACCGTTTTGCCGCGACGTCACTCTACTGCTCGAAGAATGCTGCTGCTGCTCTTGTTGTTGTTGTTGTTGTTGTTGCTGCTGCTGCTGCTGCTCTTGTTGTTGCTGTTGTTCATTCTCTTGGTCTCTGGAAGCGCGTCCTTGAAGAGCTACCGCCGTTTTCAGACCCTTTAAGAAGACGGACTTGGCGTCGAGGCGCACGGCACCGTGTACGCTCTGCAACTTCAGGTCGGTTAGGCAAGAGGCCGAGATCTCGTTCGCCCAGGACTCGATGACCACGCGCTGCGGCGCGCTGATCTTCAATGACCTCGTCGCCGACTCCAGCCTGTGTAGAAAAAGATTAAGGGAAATTGAGAATTTTGAAGAAGAAAAGAACTAGCATGAGAAATAAAGCACAAACGAAATAAATAAAGCAAGAGCGAAAGAAAAGAAATGAAATGCGATTAAAAGTAAGTATGAACGACAGAAGGAAAGAACGAACAATACAAGGCAAGAACGAACGAACTAAAGATCAAAATAAAGATTGGACTAAAGAACCAATTAAATAACAAACTAAACAACGAACGAAAGAAAGCAGAGAAGAAAGAAAAAGAAGGAAATAATGAACTAAAAAATGAACAAACTGAAGAACTAAAGAACAAACTAAAGAATGAATGAACAAATTAAAGAACGAACGAAAGAAAGAATGAACAAACTAAAGAACAAACGAATGAACGAACTTTTACCAATGAATGAGTTTACGAACGAGCGATCGAACGGACGGACGGACAAATGAACGGACGAACGAAATTATACACGACGATCAAAGTTTACCCGAGACTTGCGAGTCTTACGAATGGATGTCACAAGTGTAAATCGGTGTACGATGCAAATCCCACGCCTCGTAATTTTGAAACCACAACCGGAAGACTCAAAACAAGCTGCTAGCTGACCAATCGAGCTGATAGTTGACCAATTGAGCGAATAGACATTCAATTGAATTGATAGACGACCAGCAATTGCGATCGAAATTTACCTGAGACCACGTCCGGACTCGCCTCTGACGAGCGGTGTCTGCACGCTCCCCTGAAAGACCGCGCCGCCGTCTCCAGTCACCCTGAGCACGTCAGCACCAACGACTACTCGCTCCCTGTCTGCAGAGAAGAGTACCTCGCCACGTGGATCCGTTATCCGGAATCCCTTCGACACGCAGTCCACTCGGTCTTCACCTGAAATCACCTTATTGTTAATCGTCCATACATCAGTTAATCATTGCCTTCCTAATTCCTGTCTTAACCTCTTAAGTGGTATGCTCGGAAATGTTCCGGGCTTTGCTCTACTGCCCAAGACGTTCTACCAATTTCCGTGGTCTGACGTGGTGGTGGAATGACTTGGGGAAAATTTAGTCACCACTAAAGAGGTTAACGCTCAACTTCTCAACGAACTACTCGAACTTACTATACCAGAATGGAATTTTCCTTCTTGAGATCGTTTAGTCAACTCGTCTCCAGTTAGTTCGACGAGTCAAGCGAGGCAACAGGAGGAAGAGGAGGAGGTCGAGCCTAGCCGAGGTTTGCTTTTCAATCGCCGCTTCGATCAGCGGCGGTTCTAGGATTTCGCGGGTTGGCTTGTCTTCCCTCTCTCGAGAGGTAAAAGCCTCGAGCCGAGAGAACTCCACAATTGCGAGGTATCTTTAAAACTTCCAGATTTGGCAACGTGCCAGTTTGCACCAGAGGAGACCATTTTTAGATCTCCCGATCCGTAGATTCGATGTCACGGTAGATTAAAGTGCGACGCGTACTGGAATTTATTTCGCATCCGGTCTTGCGAAACGGAGACGCGATCGCCCCGTTCCTTCAAGCTCCCAGTTATTCCAGTTAAATTCCGAATCGTTCGATTCGTTTGACGCGAGAGAAATGGAAATTTCATAGATTTATTAAACGATTCCTTTCACCCGTGCCGACCAAAGGGTTGGAATTATTCAAATCTTTGTCGCACACGGAAGTCACGCTAACTAACCATCGACTGTAACACGTACAAGTCCATTAAGTTTTTATGTATATCGCTTATTTAATTATTATATTAAATCATGAAGTCGACTTTAATTATTCCTTACACGGAACCAAACGGCACTTTCGCTCAGCCCTTGGCACAAGCCATTTATCAATTTCATTCTTTACCGGTAGGACGCCGCGATTAGACAAACCTTTTTTGAGTTATACGAGATAAAATTGTTCGTCAAAATTCCATAAGTAGCAATTTTTTAATAATCGGATCGATTATACTATATCATTCGCGTCAGCATTTAACCCATTGACTTCGGAGCGCTTAGAAACGAAACGGTGCTCAGAAAAGGCGGCAGAAACGACGCTCGTTTCCATCTTAATTAAAAGGAATCAACCAAATTGATTTAGTTGAGATATTTTGTTGTGCTTAGTTACGAAAGCAGAGTGCCTGATTTAGCGCATGAAGAAAAATTTTATAATATGTAGGCTTTGTTCTTTTCTATAGAGCGACTCTATCCGAGCGCCTATGGGCGCTATTCGCAGTCAAAGTATTCATTGGTTAATAATTGTTTACACTACGGGCCTCGTAGAAATATAACGCGTAATTCGTAGAGCATTCGTACATACAATATATTTAAAACGATAGTTTAGCGTAAGTTTGATAACGATCAGAACAATACGTCTATTGTATGATACGAAATAATCGCACATATTTTCCCGGCATCCTGCAAACTTGATTCTTTGACTGCAACACATCCGAATTGCTTTGGTCTAGTTATTTTATCCAGCTTGGTTACAAAAATAGAGTGTTGAAATTAACGCACGAACAGAAATTTACTAATCTACTAATAACTAATTTATCAATTTTATTAAGGCGTTGTTTGCTTAAAAGAAGCAGTTCTAACCAAGCGCTTATAAGCGTTGCTCGCTCAGAAGGAACGACTCTAACCGAGCGCCTATAGGCGCTGTTCGCAGTCAAATGGTTAGTCGCGAGTCGCGGTAGAAACGCGATTATTTTCATACACTCGAAGAGGTTTACGAAGAACTATCACGAGATTCATACTCGAACTTTTGACGTAACGCAACGAGAGAGAAATTTTGTCCTCTTTCCTCTTCCTCCTTCTCCTCCTCCTGGTCGTCGTTCAAAGCGACGTCGACGCTTTAAAGGTACTTATGAGCCCATCCTTCTTTTTCTTTCCTTCTCCCTTACCCCTCTTACCGACGGTCAATCTCGCCAACAATCGGCCGTCGTGCGCCCTAGCCGAGGCCGTAAAATTGTTCCACGATTCCAGGACCAGATTCTTGCCTCTTCGAGACCTGAGGCTGGAGGCCACGAGGGCGTCCAGAATGGCGGCCTGTCCTCTTAGCTCGATACCCCCGGGCACCACCTTTAGCGAGCCGATACCCTCCTGAAAGAAGAGGAAATGACTGTCGGGAGGAGAAACGGTGCCTCGATACGGTTAGAGGAACGACGAAGACGGTCGAATACGTCGCGCGATAACGACAAAGAGGATCGGATTCGTTCGTTATCGTTTCTCGAACGTTCGATCCTCGTAACAAGGTCGCGGATAAAATTTAATTGAGATCAGAGCGTAGCTCGCAACCCTTTACGCTCCGAAGCGAGGAATTAGTTTCGCTTAGTTTCACTCAACTTTTCTTAATTTCGTTCAATTTCGCTCCGTAAGGAATATCAAATTCTATTAACCTTTTGACTGCGGAGCGCTCTCGGAGGAGTCCATCGATACGGACGACGCCATTTTCGCGTGTCAGTAGCCTGCGATCGGTTGTCCACGGACTAGTGCTCAAAACGGTACCCGAAGATTCGATGCTAATCTTAAGGTATAAATATATGATAATTGCGAGTAAATTTAGAATGTAGATTTTTTATTTATTTTAAGTGACTCTTTAAGCTATTTTAATTTACTTAACATAATTTATACGTTCTTTCGATAATAATAGGTGGAAATTAAGTATGAAGAAAGAAATAGAAAATTGATAGAGAGAGATAGAACAAATTCATTTGGACAATTTTAACATAATGGTAATAAAGATAATAAAACAGCAATGAACAAATAATACAGAGGGCGTATATTTACGCCTTTCGTATATATTGATAGACTTGTAAAAGCGTATATATACGCCTTTAGCAGTCAAAGGGTTAAATCACCCGTCGAGGTAAAACAACGTCCATCGTTTTTCGTTGCACCATCGACGATCTTCTTATTTTTGTGAAGTTAATTTTTATTATTCCAACTAGGAATTGAACACACACCCTCTCACACCTTACTACAAATAACAATTTAAATGTAGGAGGTGTCGATAAGGCTGACCAATTAGTATGCTTATATTGTTCTATGAGAAAATCATGTAAATGGCGGAAAATTTTTTTTTCTGAGGAGCACAATCGATGCTACATCTTAAATTGTCGCTGGCCCTAGCGGTGAAGTTCGATCGAGCTAAGAATAAATTGAAAACGATCGAAAAACCTCCTATTTTGACCTTAGCAACGCGTTCCTTTATTTTTCTTATCATCGGTCATCAGTCATCTTGACCTGGAATCCTTGCCGACTACACGTCAAATTCTTCAGCCTTTATAAAATAAGATGTAAAATAAAAAACAATATAACGAAATACAGTAAAAGAAAAAAGTGGAGAATACCAGTACAGGTTACTTGCGAAAAATGCGCGGAGGACAGCGTGCAGATTACAATGGCGCGTGAGGTTGACTAAGTGTCGATAGACGTTATGTCAATCCTGTTTCTTATTTAATAATTTGCAAAGTCGCCGAGGAGAAACTTGAATCGTATTGGCATTCGAGACTGAACGAAATCACGAGACACGTCGCCGGGTAATTGTAGTAATATCGACGATCTCTCAACGATCCAAGGAATTAACATCGTCGAAACGTACGCAGTGTTGGCATTCCAGGGTTGACGAAATCGCAAGACACGTCGTCAATGTCGTCTAATTCGCGCCAATCTCGGAGCGACGCGTCCGTTCGCGTCGTTTCACGTTGAAGACGCGCTCGACCGAGCTAAATTACAACTGCGATAGTTTCGGCATGCGAGACGAGGTAAAAGCGACGAGCTTGTGTTGCTCGTTTTGACGTATACAGATGAATGTATATGTATACACGTATGCATCGTATCCACTATCACTCTCTTCTCCGTCTTTGGCCCGTTGCATCCTTTTCCTTCTCGCCAAGACGAAAATTGCAGAGCTGTGCCGCGTGCCGAGTACATCGGAATCACGGCATAACGCTTTTGCATCGAGTGCAACGCGTGCACCTTCGACGACTCTCTAAGCTGAGTGTTCACCACCGCGTCTCCATCGATTCTCGTTTAACTTACGAACGAACGAAGGAGCTAAAGATCAAATTAAAAATCAAACTAAAGAACGAACAAACGAAGTAAAGAATGAATGAACGAATTAAATAACGAACGAACAAAGTAATGATTGAACGAAAGGACAACTTAAAGAACAAACGAATGAATTAACAAACTAAAGAGAGAACAAACGAACTAAAGAATGGTCGAACAAACTAAAGAATGAAATAACAAACGAAAAGACCGACTAAATAACGAACCAAATAATGAACTAAAGAATGTATGAACGAACTAAAAAAGAAACTGAAAAATGAACGAAAGTACGAACTAAAGAACCAATGACCAAATTGAAGAACAAAGTAAAGAACAAACTAAAGAATGTATGAAGGAAGTGAACAACGAACTAAAGTACGAATGAAAGAAACTACGGAACGAAATAAAAAACGAATGAACGAATATAAGAACGAAATAAAGAACGAACTAAAGAACAAAGTAAAGAATGAATCGACAAACTAAAGAACGAACGAAAGAAAGAAGGAACAAACTGAAGAACGAAATAAAGAACAAACTAACAAACTAACGAACGAACTAAAGGATAAACCAACAAATTAAAGAGCGAACGAACGAATTAAAGGTCAAACGAACAAATTGAAGAACGAATGAACTTAAGAACGAATTAAAGAACGAATGAAGTAAAGAAGGAACTAAAAAAGGAAAGAACGAACTACGGAACGAAGTGATGAACAATCGAACGAATTAAAGAATGAAGTAAAGAACGAACGAACGTACGAACGAACTTATGAATGAACGAACTTATGAAAGAACGTACGGACGAACTTATGAATGAACGAACGAACGAACGTAGCACCGACCGAATTTACGATCTTACGATCTAACGAACGGATGAATACACGAACGAAGAAACGAATGAACTTACGAACGATGGTCGAGTACAGCGGAGTCACGGCATAATACTCTTGCATCGAGATACGGCGCGTGCACCTTCGATGGCTCTTCCAGCTGCCCGTTCACCCTCCGCGTCCCCATCGATTCTCGTTTAACCGAGCTAAGATACAACGACCTTCTTCCAGCCTGCAGCTTTTAGTCCGATCTCGTCCTCGCGTTGGCTTCGTTTCTCTATCTCCGTCTTTCTCTTCCCTCCTCCTTTCCACGAAGAAACCCGTCGCGATAGTAATTACCTTCTCGTTAAACTCGGAAAGCTTTAGTGGCGCATGAAGTACCGACTTTTTCCGTCTTTTCGTCTTCCGATCGTTCGGCCGATCTGCAAGCGCCTCATCGCCATCTTCTTTAAAATTCTACGATGAAAAAAAGAACCCCTCGTTCTAACAGCGGTCCCTAACCTCCACCTACCATTTTCTGCTCTTTCAACGACGCGAACTCGGTCTATGCACGATGGACTCGCGTCAACCGCGTCTCAGCATTGATTTCCGATGATTGCCGGCCGCTCGCGGATCGAAAGCCAATCTCCGACACGCGCGAGCCTTCCTGTCCTTCTTCTTGTCGTCGTCGTCGTCGTCGTTTTTCTACTTATTATCGCTACATGCGGGACCGGAGAGCTGGTAACGCGCCAACCGTCTAACTCATCGATGCTGCTCGTTATTTTTATCTCGGGAATAACGACGAAAGACGGACCATCTGCTCTGTCGAAGATCTTCGATGTGTGCCGCGCAGTCGTACAGTTTTTCGTGGTTGACTTGCGTCTGTTCGAAATATTTGTCGCTTGAAACTTATTTGCTTGTTCATTTTCTGTGTGAGCACTATTGGCTGGTAATAAACTCGTCGATGTTGAAGATAGCTCGATAAATCGTCGAGTGAAATTTTTGTCTATCGGTTGAATGGGCAGTCGATGATCTGCTAAGAAAGGAAAGTTTCATAGAATCGAATTGATTGACACGAAATTTAATCCTTAGTGAAGTTTTTCCAACGGTGCTAGCGAGAAATGCGAAATGTATAATAATCTAATGAAACGTATCACCTCAGGATATCCATATGCGGTTGATGTAATAAATTATAGCGCTTTTGACTATGGCCTACGTGTGAGCCGGTAAATCGGCCGGGTGAATTTTTCGCTGGATATGTAAAAGTCGATATGTCGGCTCTAAGCGCTAACACTTAGCACTCAGAGGGTTAATTAGTGAGGCGAGAATAATTTACTGAACGATAACTGTGGAGTGGGCAGAAAGAGTTCAACTTACAGAAGAAGAAAAATAATAATAAGAAGAAAATAAGAAGAAGAGAAAGAAGAAGAAAAATAAGAAGAAGGAAAAGAAGAAGTTAAGTAGTGCTTTTACCCATTATTCGTCAATGTCCCGATTTTGGGATACGGATAATACGCATATTTTGAGTATTTCTTTATAACAATTATAGCGTATTCTGCCTGCGACCAACAAAAAAATCATATTTTTTAAACATACATCCATACATTTACATAAAATAATATTTTATTTCTAAATAAAAATCCGTCATTTCGTACGTACCAACCTAATACAGGGTGACCAATGGGAATGTATTACAAGTAAATAGTCATTACTTTGTAACAAGTAGGCTAGATAAAATGAATTAGACGCCATTTTGTAGAGAAAACTTGTTGATTTTATTACTATATATATGAAAGAGAAATATAATATTGTAAAATACACAATATAAGAAAAAAGAAAATGTGTGATTGTGCATATGAATTAGTGGTATATGTTTCCAAATGTCGTCTATTGGATTTAACACAGAATTGCAATCGTTTGCAAAAGCTTTGAAATACATTCTAACATAGATGTAGGAATGCTGCGACTGCATTTTTTAATANCTATTTATCAGCTC
>JAITYT010000824.1:128105-138882 GCA_025433975.1 Liostenogaster flavolineata
TCTGTACATATATACGTACGTACGTGTACATATTTTCTCATTTTCTTGATTTTATCATATCATGGCAGGTAATGGGTTAACGTACATAGAAGTCGGGCGTATTAAAACGCTTTTCGGCTGGATTTCAATGTCTTAGCTCGTTTCAATGGATGCTGTCGCGGTCGGCGGTAATCGTGAAAGATTCGAGTAAGTGAAAGCGCGTCCTCTTTTCCAGCTATCTATATATCTCTCTTTCTCTCTCTTCTTCAGTCTCTTTTCCTTATTCCCACGCAACGTGGCGTCCCTCCCTTCGGTCGAGGCGACCTCTCGCATCCCAGCACGGCATCCGACCCAGCTCGATTAGCCAAATCGTTCGGAAAACGATACGATCTCTTTGCTCTCCGCTTAACTGTAACCGTAAACTCCGCGATAGCGCTGTGAGATAAAGGGAGAACATCCGACGTTGCACCTGCTTTTTAGGATCGACGTGCGCCACGACGGGACTCGATGCCAATGATAACGACGCGATGGTAAGAGGGTAGCTTTTATCGGCGAACGACCTACGTTTAGCCTCTCGCCGCCATATTGGTGGCGTATATCTCCGCGAGCTCCGCATCGGAGCGTACGGATAGAAGGGCGTGAGTTGGCCTTTCTCTTGGAAAACTGGTGACGTCGAACGATTTTTAAGGTGTTTAGAAGATTGGGATTTGCCACTCGACGAGGTCCAACGACGCTCGTGCCGCGTCTTTTCTACTACGACATCAATGTCGAGAAAATGAGAACGTCTCTAGAAGCTGTCGAAAGAATAATGGCAAGATTTTGCGAAGTTCTTGTTGGTTTTTGAGAAAATTAGCGTTCATGACTGTAACGATGAAACAACGTTTAGGTTTAAATGTTAGAGAAGAAAACGCGTGTTCACTGCTTTATTGCGCGATGCTAAGACGAAGGCTGTTGTTAAAAGGGACGCCGAACGCTAGAACAGGCGAGACTAAACACATTTATCGGGTGACGTGACTATCGGACTATATACGCTCAAAATGGTGATGTCAATCGCAATAAAAAAATCCTGAAATTTTTCTAACTGGAAAAATACTATCGAATTCGAGATATCTCGATCGAAGTCACGAATCGAATTTAGTAAAAATGTGGCTCTTGAGGAAATTAGTGTGCACGAATGTAATGATTAAACAAGGTTTGATATAAGAGAATAAAAGATATGTTTACAGTGTGACGCTAAGATGAAGACAGTTCTTAAACACCCTTACCGGATGTCGTGACTATCGGACTATATACAGTCAAGACGGTAACGTCAATTACAACAATTATTGTACCTGGTATTCGTTGGAGAGTAATTCTTCGGCAATTTTGGCCCCAGTACTGGCGTAATTTCAACGATGTTATGGATCTGGAAGGGTTAGAAATAGCTTCTTCATTGCGCTTCTTCTCGTAATTCCCCCTTTTGTTTCGAACGATTGCGAGGAAGCGAAATAGATGTTATCTCTACGCCCGTTCTCTACTTATCGTTTATTGCGATACAAGAACCCACGTCAGTAAGCAACCCTCGAAAAGTAATGGACGTAACCTTGGGTTTAGTTCCTGCTATAAGTTCCTCAATTATGCAACGTTATTCGTTATTTGTGGATCGTGAATCGATTCGACGTCCATCGCAACTCCTGAAGCATTCTTTAGCTTCTCCGTGAGTTTTTATAAACGCCCATAAGAAAGAGACACGTTTAATCTGCTCTTATCATCCGAGTCGAGCGATTTTTCCCTTAACCACTAGCTAATGCGGCCTACTTTTATGCGATTCGACGAACAGAAGACAGTTCCTACAAGTCTCTGCTATAAGTTCCTCAATTAAATAACTTGATTCGTTATTCACGGATCGTGAATCGATCCGTAGTCCATGGCGATTCCGAAAGCATTTTCTAACTTCTTCGTGAACTCTCGTAAACTCCCATAAAAAAGAGATATGTTTAAACCGATTTCATTTCCGAGTTGAGCAATTTTTCTTTAACCACTAGCTACTGCGCTCTATTTTTATGCGATTTGATGAACAGAGGACAGTTTTTATAAATCTCTGCAATAAGTTTCTCAATTATGCAACGTTATTCGATATTCGCGGAACATGAATCGATCCGCCATCCATCGCTATTTCAAGAGCATTTTCTAGCTTCTCCGCGAGAGACACGTTTAATCCGCCCTTATCATCCGAGCCAAGCGATTTTTCCTTGACCATTAACCGCTACGGCCTATTTTTACGTAACTCGACGAGTAAATGACAGTTTCTATAGGTCCCTGCTATAGGTTACTCAATTATGCAACATTATTCGTTATTCGCGGATCCTAAATCGATCCGCGATCCACCGAGATTCCAAAAGCATTCTAAAGCTTTTCCGCGAGTTCCTGGAAACGTCCATAATAAAGAGATACGTTTAAACCGCTCTTATAATCCAATTCGAGAGATTTTTTCTTAACCACTAGCCGCTGTGGCCTATTTTTACTCAACCCTACGTCATTTTCCGGTTAAATTCTATGCAGTTCCCGCGACTCTTCTCTTCTCTTCATTTTTTTGGGGAGTGCATCGCACAATGGCGTCGTCGGGCAGGCCGAATCAATCCGCGGGATGAATTAAACGCTATCGGTGGCGAGCGTACGCCCGATAAACCTCCTCCTTGCTCGTATATCATTTTACAATTGTGCATGGTCATGAAATTTTAATCGGCGGATCGAAGCAAAACGGACAGCGTGGCGCTTGGCTGCGTCCGAGTCCATGGCCGCGCTCTCGTCGATACTATTTTTTTTTTCTATCATTTTTCGTTGCCACCCGGTCGTCGCTCGGCTTATCGAAGCCGGTTGTTACTACCTCTGCATCGACGTTAACGATAACAAGGTTAATAACGATGACGATACGATTACGGTGACGATGATGGTGATGAAGTAACGATGATGATGATGACGATGACGATGACGATGACGGTGAGCTTGTAACGTAACTTTTACAGAACGTGCGTGTTGTTATCGATGCAAATGTTGGCGTTGGTATTAATGCGACTATAACGGCGCGTCGGTAAACGATAACTGATGACAACCATCGCGATAATTAATAATTAACTCTGCGTCCCTCGCGTGAATACGGAGAATCGTATATCGACGATATTTCGTTTATTCTCGCGTGTATCTTCATAGTGGAACGCTATTGGTGTAACCTCCGTGTAATGAAAATTCAATAGCAAGATGATCGTAGATACAAGTAGTTCGACCCTCTTAGTGTCAGACGCAAAAGTGCAGCAAGTGCGAGAGATACGAGACGCATCGACTCTTTAGACAAAATGAAAACGCAATTTTCGTTTAAATAATATATAATAATATAATATAATAATATAAATAATATAAATATAAATAAATAATTTATAATAATATAATAAATAGTTGTTATAGTTGTAATATGTTGTTGCGAAAGACGAATATTTCTAACGAGTTACGAATATTATTTCAACGATGTCTACGCGACGACGATCGATTATGGACTAACGTTGCCTAAGATCAATCGGAGCGTCGTGGTTCCATGCTGTTTTGAAATACTGTTATAAAAACATATCTCGTTTTATTTTATTTTATTTTCTTTGTTAAAGATCATTTGTGCGAACAGAAAATAGCATCCGGTAATTGAATTTTAAGGGTCAATGTTTCTATTTTAAAATAACAACAAATATTTGTCGTTGTCGGCAACGTACGCAGTTACAGCGATTTAAACGAAAACTGCGTTTCACTGCATCTAGACAATCGCATTTCGAACGAGTTATATCGTCTTCCGTATCTCTCGAAACTTTTCCAAAGGACAATGTATCGTCGTTTGACACTAGAAGGGATAATTCTTAATTTTTTTCGCTCTGCGAGTAACGCGGAATCGCCTCGTGCACGTAAATATATAATATCCGTAAAATTGTTTAACACGATTTTCGTAATAATGATATTTTTTTTACAAAGAAGCGATTAACACGTACTTTTTAATTTTATTGGTTTTCATTTAAAAAGAATATTTTAATATAATTTTATTTCATCCTGAATCGTAAATCGGCGAAAGAAGATTACACACGATGTTTGGATACTTTCGCTTTTTATCCACGTTGTTATATAATACTAAAACCTTGCGAGTCTAAATGCACGGCGCTCTAGATGCGGAGAAAATCTTTTAAAATCGCAAAAATCAACCGACAGACATTTGCAACTTTTAAAGAATTTTCCAATAAATTTTGACCCGCTAAATTCCCACGTCTAGTTTCGCGATAGGAGCACAGTACAAGTAGATATAATTAGGCTGACTGACTTCAAAGGAATGCAAACAGCATGCATTCAAAACAAAGGATTCAAGCAGAGCTATTTCAAATTAGAGAGGAACACACCGTGCGTCCCTGCTTTCCTCCAGCGACTTCAACGTTACGCGCGTCTAAGTTAAATTAGCAGGATTATAGCAGCTTGTATATTTAACGATAATAAATAACAATCTCGATATTCCTCGTGCAGATGTCAGTGATTGTTAAATGGACGTAAAATTTTCTCTCGTCGGATTTTTTGTCGCGTAAATTTCGGTGCACGATAATTCGCATAATATCCGATTAAATTCGACAATGGAATTCAAATTAACAAGATTATAACGGCTTACCGATAAACGATTACTTACGAAAATACAAACATTAATTGATGAATAATTCTGCATCTCTCGTGCGAACGCATATAATGATAAAATCGCTTTCCTTACTATTGTCACGTATAACGTGTCATAATTCATTAAAGTAACGTCGAGCATTGTAATTCCAAATTAGCGCGATAATAACGACGAGGAGGTGAAAATAAAAAATAATAGAGATTAATTCGAAGTCTCTCGCGCGAATATCTAAAATCGTAGAATCCAGACTCGTCTCCGTACTTTCAATTTTTCCCGCGCGTCACGATTCCCACGGTTTCCAATTAATAAATATTTCATTTAGCTCGAGGGGACACATAAAATTATAAAACTGTAATTTCCCGTCGCTCGATCGTTTAACAAAGATTCACGCGCCGTTCAAAGTACCTCCGTACGTAATTCGAATTATTAGGATTACATTAGCGTAGGTGTCTCGAAGTTCCGTCCATGATTGCACTTCAATTCACCACACTTCACTTTACATACGACACATACACGATATCATTGTGTTAATTGCGATGTTGGTTAATACATTGCACAAAATAATATTGTAATTTATATTCATATTATTATTAGATTTAATTACATATAGTATAATAATATTTTAATATATAATCTAGAATAAATATTTAATATTTACTACCAATGTACAGTTTGTGCAAAGTTACCTGATGTATCGAAGAGGCAGAAGAGGCGACGTCCAGTTGGCGGGTCTTCGATGTTCCAGCGCCTCGAAGTTTTGTTCAGGATTGCACTTCTCTCGTGTTCACCTGCACTTCGTTTCGCTACACTTCGCTTTATTGCACTACACTATGCGACGCGACGCGACACGATAAGACACGAAAAACGCATCGGAATTATGAATATTAATTCATCGATGTTCAAGCGTCGAAGATCGGTTAGGAACTGACACTGATTTGGGTCGCTGTAAGACACCTTGGTACGAACGAAATAATAAAAAAAAGAGCATCGTTGTTCGATAAATCGTTATTGCTGTCATTTTGATAGCAAATCATTATAAAAACTCCTATGAAAACTCATCTCGTTTCGTTTTATTTTTGTTATTAAGAAGCACATATATGAACCAAAAATGGCACCCGATGACTGAGTATTTACAGTTAATATTCAAAATGACAAAAAATATCTATCGTTGTTGACAACTTACGTAGATTTATCGTCCTTGGCATTTCTTCAAACTTTTCTAAACGACGATATATCGTCGTCTGCCTCTAAAAGGGTTCAGAAAGGACGAACGAAAGAACAAACGAACTAAAGTACAAACGCCGGATGTAAGATCGAAATATAGAACTAATTAAAAAACGAACGAACGAAGCAAAGAACGAACTAAAGAAAAAATTAAATGAAAAAATTAAAAATGAACGAACAAACTAAAGAAGAAAAGAATGAACGAAAGAAGGAAAAATGGTATGAAAGAAATGAATAAGGGAAGAAGGGACGAAGGAAAGGAGAAACGAATTAAAGAATGATCGAACGAACCAAAGAATAAAATAACGAAAAGACACGAAACGAAAGAACGAACTATAAATCGAACTAAAAAACGAACGAACACATTAAAGAAAGAACGAAAGAACGTTCTAACAACGATAAACTAAATATTCGTCTTTTGATGTTTCGCATTCTTTGTAAGCAATCATTTTGTTAATAAAACATTAAACATTAAATAATTGGAAGCAAAAAATCAGAAAAATTAAATCAGAGTTGGTTGAAAAAAAACTAGGAAAACAATTATAGTGCGAAGGGTTAAATAATATCCGCGTCTTTTACGAAACAATAACGCGCGTAAAAAATAGTCGAATCATGAAACAGTACGGCCTCCATATCCCACCTAGCACATGCTTCCTTTAGTTGCAGTAATTAAACATTTTTCAATTAACGAAACCTTTCACAAAAAAACAACGTATCGTCGCCTGGCACTACAAGGAATAATTCTTAATATCCTAACAACTAACGACAGTCGGGACGATTATCGATCGACTCGACGCCTTTCTAAAATACCCCTAAAATCTTCTTCGTCGTTCCTCTTATTTCCGTGACAGCGCGAAACTCGCGTCTCCGACGACGCAAGCGATGCGAAGTTCAGATCGACTCGACGCGAGCCGACAGATCGAAGCAATCGGCTTTTCCTCGTCGAATCCATCCGCGCTCTTTCGCGAACGCGCGAAATACCTCGAAAGTAACTCCTAACGCCGCGTATTCCGGTCGGATCTGATTCGCTGCCAAGGGGAGCAGAGGAGCGAAGAGCGAAGGTAGGGGAAGAACCGGGCGCCATCGAACGTAATGAAATCCAAATAACACCCCTCGTAAGCGTATATCATCGTAACGACGCCTATGGACGTTACTCGGTCGCTCGTTGTCCATAAATTAATGCGAAGCGGCGTTATTTACAAGGATTACTCTGCGGGGGTCGTTTCGTTTGGCGCGTGGAGTGCGACGGACATTGGCGTCGACGATAATCACTCGGTGGCTCCGGAGGGGAAGGGGAAAAAAGAACGGAAGAAGAAACGTGGTCGAGAGGTCGGACGATCGACCCAGACGAGAGGAAAGTCGATGGCACTTCGAATGGCATTGCCTTCCATTCTTGGGAGTTTCATCGATTCGAGTTGCGAAAATTCCTCTCTGTACACCTAATAATTCTGTTTTACACGATAGAAACGTTCTCGAAGAATGCGTGTAAAAGATATATCGCATCGCAAAAATAAGCAAAAATAATACCATAAACCTTGAGTCTTCGTGTTTGGATCTTGAACGTTTTATTTCGTACAGATTGCGCGTGTATCGTGCAGAGTGTGTCGATATCTTCGAACCATTCTCGGCCAATTGTACGTGCCAATGCCACGATGTTGGAAAATTTGGTTGTATTAAGGAGGTTGGGATCTCTGTTTTTAGCGCATTAGGGCCAAACGGCTTTCCAACGTGCGTTCAAAGTCGACGGTCTTGATTCAGCCGGTGCTAATTCGATTTGATCGGTGCGATCCATGATGGAAAATTTCATCCACGCATCGATGACTGTCAGCGTTTCATCGTTCGGTTTGTCCAAAACGTATCGTTAGCTTTGCGGAGTACGTTTCAAATGTCGCGATTGTACCTTGATCCAACGGTTGCGTCTAGGATGTAGAATCGATTGTAGACAAGGGTGCATTGTCCATAGTCGATTCTAATTTCTAGTACGCATCGATGACGAATCAACGAATTATTGTTTGTCGCCTAATCTTTTGTTTTCTTTTCTTTCTTTCGGTCTTTGTCTCGCTCCGTCTTCGCCATTTCCTTCAAAATTATTTTATTTATTTCCGCTCCTGATGGCGTTCGATGTGTCGAAATAGGCGACACGGATAGTCAGTATCAAGTCGTCCATTCGAGCAACCTGAGCCGAGTTAGTTACTTGCCCGATGCAGGTGTGTAAACATATTAGAGCCAGTAAATCGACTAAACTCGTTGCCAAATTTTGTGATACCTGCGACCGTTTTGACGTTCGCCGTGTTTCAATAAAATCCATTAAAGTTATAAGAAATATTTAATAAACAAATATACAAATATTAATTAAATAAATTATAAATAAAAAATCTTAGAAAACATTATAGTGTAATAAATAAAACCTATAATAAATTAAAATTAAGTAGATTTTAGCTAATTACGTAAAACAATGTAAATTTTCTAGTTTTATATCATATTTTACGCTGTTAGACATCGGTGACTAACGCGGCACTCGACGTGTCAACCGAACCGAGTCGTGTCCCGGCTTGAAATTTAGACGTTCCTGGGAATCGGTGAGAGCGAATTTGGCTCTGGAACGTTCGAGCGTGCCAATGCAGACGACGGGGTCGATGATATTGAGAATCGGTCGCTCCAGAGTCGTCCGTTTCGAAAGAACGAAGCGCCTTGCTTTTACTCGAAGGACGTCGATAATAAGACAAACGCGAAGGCGAGCTGCCGCGTCGAATATCTCAAATATTCTCGACAATTAGCGGAGTCTGCTCTACAAAGTCGTTACTTTGTCCTAGGAAGCGTTACAATTTTTTCACTTATCAATGACTCCCAATTATTCCATTTGCTCGAGTTTAAAATTCATTTCTATCGCGTGCGATCGCTCGATGTATTCTCGAGTATTTCGTCCTTCGCTCGCGATCCTGGAACGCTTTAATCTTTAAAACGAAAGCAACGCGCCACTGAGAGTAGCGAGAACAAACGAAGCGCGCGACGCGCCTGGACCGAGCGCAATATTTTTATCGTTGAAATTCCATCTGTTACGAAACAATCTCCGCCGAAGTTACGACGTCCTGCCTACCATACGGTGTTTTAGTTTGATAACGATCGCTTTGTGCCGAACGATTAAAGCGTTCGCCCATAGCCAGCGTCGGTAGCGACAGGATTAACTTCGAAACTCGTTTCTCGATCCCGCGATATACATCCTGCGAAATAATCGATGGAATTCCCTGACGTAAGATTCTCTGATAAGCGAATTCCAACGAATTCTTTGACTCCTTTGGTGGTGACTTCGTTTCAAACTGGATCGTGAATTCCTACCAAATTTATCGGGAATGATCCAGTCGAACATCCAGTAGACCATGAAAACATTCCGGAATAAAACTACTTAATTTTTTAATGTATTAAATTAATAAATAAAACATTAATGTTTTGGGTACTAAGTGAAGGCTTTAAAATTCCTCTTATACCATTTAAGATGTTAAAATTCGTTTCTCGATCCCACGGTAAGCATTTTGCGAAATAATCGATAGAATTCCCTGAAAAACCGAAGCGAATACAGACGAATTCTGCCTCCTTTGACTCCTTCGGCGGTGATTTCGTTTTCCCCGAATCCGAATTAGACAGTTCCTCGCGAGATTCATGGAGTACGAACAAAGAAAATGCATTAGTGTCAAGCTTAAAGGCTGATTAATAGGATTTCCACCTTTTTATTTACATCCATGTATCCTACCTAAGCGGTATTTCTTTAAAATTTGTTTTACCGAATGAAATTTATTTTTCCAAACGATCCAAAATTGTAAATTAATCTAAATTCTTTCTAAAGTAATCTTTCTATTTATTTCTTTAAATGAAATTTAGAAAAGAACAAGTTTCTTCCAGTCGGATACTCGTACAAAATAAATGTATTATATACAGCCAAATTCGTTAAACCAAAGAAACATCAATTCTACAATTGGAAACTTTTTCTGCTACAATCTAAGCTATACAAGATCTGGCAAACTTTGTCAAACGCCCCATTGCGTTAAAGCAAGATCCTAAAATTCCTCTTAAGCCACTTAAGAGGTTAGAACTCGATCTTCGAGCCGCGCGTTAGCCGAGTGCACTTGGAATGGACGAATTTCCCTTCCCCTCCAGACGCGCTCGAAAAAATTCAGCGGCTCTTCGGCCTGCTCCTGAACTCTCCCGCGTCAGGAGGATTTTCAAGGCGGCTACCGAGCGAAGAAAGCGATCGGTAAAGCGGTAAAACGCAGCGCGCGCAACAAGACGAAAGACCGTTTAACCTCGCTTTCGAGAGGACGAAGCGCAGGTATATGTAAACGACCAGGCGAGTAATTACACGAACGCAGACCGGTACCAACACCGATGCTAATGCACCTCACGTAATTATCCGCGGCCGGACGGTCACCGGCGAACTTCCACCGCGAGTAATCCGACTCGAAACCTACTGTCACCGTGGCGTCGGTCGACCCTTGTTTTTCCACCCCCTCGCGTCTCGCGGCGACGTCGAGCCTAAGGAGAACGAAGAAGATAGTCGGGAAGGACGACTGACCCGACCGTTTCCATGGCCACTTCCGTAGGTCGTTGGGAGGACGGCAGGATCTCCTAGAGGTTGCGAGGACTCTCGTCGACGCAACGATTTCACGCTGCCGCGGGATCGCGGCGATGATTAAATCGCGGCTGGTTAACGAGGCGACGTACGCTTTCGCTTTCGACGACGCGCGCAAAATGAGACGCGGATGGAGGGTGGAACCGAGGACGACCGATGTGTAAAATCGTGGGAAGCGTCGAATCGAACCGATTGGAATATTATGAGAGGGCAAATAAATTAATTAACGCGTACGAGCGCGAAATAAATGCGGGAAAATGCGAGAGAGAGAGAGAGAGAGA
>JAITYT010000824.1:161431-172161 GCA_025433975.1 Liostenogaster flavolineata
TTATACCACTAATTCATATGCGCAAGCAAAAATTTTCTTTTCTTTTATATTGTGTATTTCAAATGTTAAATTATCATATTTCTCTTTCATATATATGGTAATGAAATCGACAAGTTTTCTGTATAAAATGGCGTTTTAGTTATTTTATTTGGCTTATTTGTTACCAAGTAATGACTATTTACTTTTAACACATTCCCGTTGGTCATCCTGTATCTTTAGAGTGTCAGCTATCTTTTGCATCTTCACTTTACGATTCGCCAAGAAAATTTTGTGGAGTTTTTTGATGTTTTCCGATGTAACCACCTCTTTTGAGCGACCAGAGCGTGCCGCAGTTCCTACGATTACGTTTAAATTTAACAAGCCAGTCAATAATGGTCGACTTTCCAGGCGCAGAGTCCGGATAACTCTTCTCAAGCCAAGCTTTCGTTTCAACGGTGCTTTCTCCCATTTTCCCATCAGAAAGCAATGTTTTATCAACACACGAAATTCTTTTGTTCCGCTAAAACCACTGTAACTTTTGAACCAACCGTTAGATCGTCATGTAATTTTTACAGCTATCTTTTGAAGGTTAGTACTTTCTAAAAAATATTAATTTTGTATTTGTGGTGTCATTTGTCTGCCAAAACGGAAACTTATCAGCCGATGGGTTAGCTTCGCGTTATCGAAGAGAAGAGGGATAATCGCGAGTTGTGATTCATCGTACGTTCAGTTTTGATAAAATCGTAAAAGTCATGAAGTCGCCTCGTTGCTTCATTACCTCGTTTAAACGCGAGTTAAGTGAAGTATAGACGCAAATAGAGTCGATCGTTTGTTATCGAGCGCTTAGCCTGTCCCTGGTATAGCCTTTGTACATACTGGTGTTCCTTACACTGCTCGATAAGAAAGCTAGAATTCCTGAGCGACGTTACGCACCGCCGCAACGAGAATTAAAACTGTCAGAATATATTACATTAGATTGTTCGGAAAGTCGGTTCGTTTTTTCCCTAACCTAATATTTACATACATCTTTATATCCGTAAGCAGCGCCATCTGGCAATAATAATAGATAAGAATATGACTGGCAGGGAAGAAACGAGAGTACGATGTGAACAGTTGAACCTGAATTGTAGAGGAGCTATTGTAATGTATCCATGTCAAATAAATGTAAGTGTAAGGAAATAGTTTCCTATCAATGATTATTCCAACAAAAACAAGATTCCCCCACACTCGTATTTGTCTTACCAGCTCGTTCTACTTGGACTCGTGCATTCATAGCGACTTAGCGTCGATAAAATTGTTAAAAGTCCTAATCTCGCCTCGTTGCGCCGTTTAAACGCGAATTAATGCAGTCTAGACGCTAATAGAGTCGATCGTTTGTCATCGAGCGCCTAGCCTGTCTGTGTTATAGTTTTGCGTATAAACTGGCGCTTCTCTTACTGCTAATTGAGAGATTTGCGATCCCTTGCGATCGTGTCAAGTGTCATTTGTCTTTTCAACTCGTTCTATCAAAGCTGATTCTTTCAATCCTTGGATTCGGCAATTCTTAGCGATTTAACATTCTAGCTTCTCGTTACCTAGAACAAGTGAGATAATCGCGATTCGCGATTCATCGCACTCGCATTCGTCTTACCAACTCGTACTAGCAAAGTTGGTCTCGTGCGTTCTTAACGACTTAACGTCGATAAAATCGTAATAGTCGCGATGTCGCCTTCTTGCCCTTTTTAAACGCGAGTTAAGTGGAGTATAGACGCTAATAGAGTCGGCCGTTTGTCATCGAGCGCCTAGCCTACCCCTGCTATACAGTCTTCGTATGAACTAACGTTCCCCCTACAGGCGCACACTTCAGGAACGAAGTAAAGACGGAAATTGCTCGGTAATTCTTGCGAAATTACGAAGGCGGTCTTTCCAATTGGTCTACGGTTTAAAATCTTGGGCGCGCCCGGTAACTTTGCGTTTGCCTGTTCACGTGCCTACAACAAGAGTTATTTCCTCTATCATTCTTTGGTAGAAAGAAGCCGAGTAAGTCCACATCGAGATCCGATCGATACCAATTTTTCTTTCTACTAGCGAGACGCGTTTGTCGACCTTTTATTCAATTGCTCGGTATACGTGTATGTGTACTTAGTGGCGTGGTTAGCCTTGCGTTCTTCAATTACGTCGATAGATGTTCATTAGCATTGTCTGTCTCATCGCCTAACCCATGTCTAGGAGTCTTTTGCACCTAATTCTAGTTTTAGATGATAGATACGTCCTCGAAGAATACGTGTAAAAGATATATCGCATTGCAAAAATAATACCATAAACCTTGAGTCCTCGTGTTTGGATCTTGAACGTTTCATTTCGTATAGATTGCGCGTGTATCGTGCAGAGTGTGTCGACACCTTCGAACGATAGATCATCGAACCATTCTCGGCCAATTGTACGTGCCAATGTCACGATGTTGGAAAATTTGGTTATATTAAGGAGGTTGGGATCTTTGTTATTAGGGCCAAACGGCTTTCCAACGTTCGTTCAAAGTCGGCGGTCTTAATTCAGCCGGTGCTAATTCGATCTGATCGGTGCGATCCATGATCGAAAATTTCATCCACGCATCGATGACTGTCAGTGTTTCATCGTTCGGTTTGTCCAAAACGTATCGCTAGCTTTGCGGAGTACGTTTCGAATGTCGCGATTGTACCTCGATTCAACGGTTGCATCGAGGATGTAGAATCGATTGTAGACAAGGGTGCATTGTCTATAATCGATTCTAATTTCTAGTTCGTGCGAAAACAGCACCGATTTGGCAAACATTTAACGAGAGAACTCGTTTCTCATATAAATATTGCCGATGCAATAACTGCACCGATGTCGAATCAACGAACTGTCTTTTTTCACCTAGGCTTTGATTTCTTTTTCTTCCTCCCGACCTTAGTCTGACTCCGTCTTTGCAATTTTGTTTAAAATTCTTTTATTTATTCCCGTTTCTGATGGCGTTCGAAATAGGCGACACGGGCAATATCAAGTCGTCTGTCCGAGCAACTTTGGCCGATCGATCGGTCATCCCCTCGAAGATCGTTCGCGGATCGACGAGAACGTAGAACTTGCCGTTTGTTTCGCGTAAAATATTCGCCTGTCTCGCGATCCATCGGAGCGAAAGAGACGGACTATTCATCGAATCGGGAGGAAGACTTAACGATGAAATTACGAGAGTCGTCCGGTTTCGTTCGAAAGAGCGTCGTTAAACTCGAACCGATCGCCTCGCAGCCATCCTCATCTCTCCAACCCCTCTTCCCGCTATGCGTTTTATCGTTCTACGATCTCGCGTCCCGCGTCGTAAATTTCCATCGTTTCTCGAAGATGCAACGCGCGATTCTTATCGCGGCACGATAAACAAGCGATACGACGTCTAGCGCCGCGTCTATCGTCGCTTCTACTTCCCTCGGATCGATAAATAATTTTCCAGGCGATTCTTCGAATCCGTCATTCCATTTTGTAATTTCTAGCCTTCTAGATAATTCTCTGGCTAATTGTTGAGCTACTTTTGCTAGTGTTGCTAAAATATCACATCGGCTGATAAGTTCCCGGTCTAAAAACAATGCCCGGTAATGCAAAATAAAGCCTACACATTCCGTTGACATCTTTAGAGTGTCAGCTATCTCTTGCATCTAAACTTTACGACTTGCCAAGAAAATTGTGCGGACTTTTTTGACGTTTTCTGATCACCTCTTTTGGGTGACCAGAGCGTGCCGCGTCCTCGGTGTTCGTACGACTACGTTTAAATTCAGCAAACCAGACATAATGGTCGATTTTCCTGATGCAGAGTCCGGATAACACTCTTCAAGGCAAGCTTTCGTTTCAACGGTATTTTTTCTCGTCAGAAAGCAATGTTTCATCAACACACGAAATTCTTTTGTTTCACTAATCCACTGTAACTTTTGAACCAAACTTTGGATCGTCATGAAATTTTTACAGCTATCTTTTGAAGGTTAGTTTTGAAGATTTATTTAAAAAAAGGATTATATAATAAATATAATTATTTATTTTATATGTATAATAAAGTATATAATAAAAAATATAATATAAATAATTAAATAATAAATAAATTTTTAAAAAACCGAAAATCGGCACGAATTTTTCAAAAATATTAATTTTGTATTTGTAGCGTCATCTGTCCGTCAGACCGGAAACTTATCAGCCGATATGTTACGTCCAATCTCCTTCCATCAGTCGCGAGAGGAATCAGTTCGCTGCCGGCTTCGATGGAAAAATCCTAAGAGGCCTTCCAAGTCGATCGATGTAAAACAGTCCGTAAAAATAGACCAGAACGCGGGAAGAAACACTTATTGTCCGATTTGTAAGAATCCGCCTACCTCTCGTACCAAGCTTATGCGGAGAAGCCGGAAGGTCGATGGAAGCCGCGAACGAAAATATTTGAGGAACCCTTGTTTTATGGAAACCTTAAACGAGTGGGAACACCGTTAATATTAAAATTCAGTGAATCGTTCGATCTCCATCGACTTTGCAAGTGTAACGTCGTTTCCGTCTTCGTTGGTTTCGCGATTTAGCCTAGCAGAAGCGATTCGTTTTCTCGATCGAGCTTCGCGTCTCAAATTTATCTCCAAATTTTCTTTAGTTCGTCCGAATTCTTCTAAATTCTAAGTTTTAAAAGCGTTCGTTTCGAATGCAATTTTTTTTTCTACGTCGAAGACGCAACGATCTTCCACGCGAAGAAAGGAAGGAAGAAATCGACGCGTCGCGAAAGAGGTTAGATCAGGCATGGTCAACATACGGTCCGCGTAATGAATTTATGTGGCCCTCGAACAATTTATCAATTATCCGAAATCTTTTTTCTGTACAAGTTGATGACGTTCCTGTTGATATACAATTAGAAATAATTAATTTACAATGCGATGAATTATCGCATGAGGAATATCTAGAAGAGCAAGAAAATTTGTGTATTTTTATTAAGTAATCGAATAATGAAAAATATGGGAAATTAAAAAAAAACTTGCCAAGACGTACTTGGTAATCTTTAGCTCAACTTATATTTGTAAACGAACCTTTTCTTTAATGAATCTAAATAATAGTACAACAAGATCAAGATTGCATGGTTTACATTTGGAGATTGTGTTAAGAATAGCTACTGCAAGTATAGAACCAGATATTAAAAAAATAATAGGCGATGCAAACCACCCAGACGCGTCGCATTGTTTATTGTTTTAATTCGTTGTATAGATTTATTTACAATTATTCATAAACAAACTTCATAATAAAATTTGGTTTACTTGAAGAAATAAATGTTTTATCCGGCCCAAGGGCAAAAACAGTTGGCCATGCCTGGGTTAAGTTTTATTGTCGCTAAAGACGTTAAGTTCTGGTGTCGATCGACTCGTTACGAAGCCGACGATATCGACTTGCGAATGGAATTCGCGACGATGCCTGATACATGGAACGATTCGATTATGTTCCTCGAAGAATCTGATTACTTGGGCAACTGGCACAGCGCGCGACCAGTCGCCTCTTGGCTCAGGTCTCTCTCGCGAGTTTGCAACCCTGTCTACGAATAATTGACTCGACCGCTGCCTCTCGCATTTTTTGCGATGAACGCGCGGCGTTTCCGATGGCATCGCGTCGTGAAACTTTCCTATAGCGCAGGGTAGCAGTAAAAAAGGCGAGAGAGAGAGAGGGAGGGAAAGAGAGAGAGAAAGAAATAAAACCATAGTTCTCGAGCAAGCGACGTCGCGAAAGTTCAAGTAAAAGGAAAATTTTGTGGGTGCATCTCCGCTTCGTTGTGTAAAACGTTCGAGATAATAGACAAGCTGCTTTTTCGGTAAATAGGTACCCAAACATTTTATCGTTCGTACGCCATTAGCACGATTCCTACCGCGTGGGGCGTATAGGATACAAAAAAAGGCGAAAACTGAACTTTGCGTTCAGGCCACTTGGAATTCTCTTTGATAAACTTCTTTTTTTTCGAAATGTATTGTATCGTTGAATATTGGTATCCTGAAATCACGTATGCTACGTCATTATATCGTTCAAATTTTTGCCAAAATCGCAGAATACCCTATAGGTAGAGAAAATCGTCAAAAATCGAAATGTCGAATTTCTTTATTTGGAGGGTGTTTCTTTATAGATTTTGGCGCACGGCATTCAATCCCGTTGCTCGTTTGTCGTTAGGAGCATCGTGTAAGAAGATGCAAAAGAAAAACAAGACGGTCGCTTACCCCAAAAGCTAGTTAAACACGTTCAATTCTGTTTTAAGGACTTGAACCACCTGAAAATAAATAATTATTCGTCAATGCATCGATTAGAAGCGATACAATTCGAAGAAACTGACCTTCAGATTCGGGCAAAACGTGTTAAGAATTAAATTTATCGTTTTGTTGTCTAATGCATGTTAAAATCAATACCAAGAACAGTTCATCAAAGGTCTCGATGTCGTGTCGATTCCAATATTTCCTCCGCGACGAAACCCGATGACCTCTTAAGTCCGATCAGTTATTGACCATACTCTTCGACGAAAAAAACATCTAGGAAATCCGCCGCCAATCGACCCTTCCGTTTCCCGTAGGTTGTTCTAATCGTCGTTTTAATACGAAAGAATCTGGAAAGTCGAGCTTTTCTGGAATCCGTCGATGTCGACCAAATCCGTACATTGCTTGTAAGACGATAACAAGTATCGCATCGGCTGATAAGTTCCCGGTCTAAAAATAATGCTCAGTAATGCAAAATAAATCCTACACATTCTTTGATATTTTTAGAGTGTCACCTATCTCTTGCATCTTCACTTTACGATTCGTTAAAACAACTTTGTGGGCTTCTTTGATATTTTCTGACGTCAAAAAAGCTATGTTTCATCAATACACAAAATTCTTTTATTTCGCTAAATCCACCGTTACTTTTAAACCAAACGTCAGATCGTCATGACATTTTTACAGCTATCTTTCAAAGGTTTGTACTTTCTAAAAAGATATTAATTTTGTATTTGTGGCGTCATCTGTCGGTCAGACCGGAAACTTATCAGCCGATGTGTTACGATTATCACGCGTTACAGAGATATCGAATTGTTCGACTATCGTTAGCCCACACGATCTCGCGGAAAGGGTTTGTCGCTGGTCATCGATGATAACCCTCACACCGATCAATGTGTCGATACCAGTGTTTCGGGATTAGCAAGGTGCGAATCTGTAATCTGTAATCTGCCTAGCGACGTTTTCGTAAGTTCACGAAAGAAGCTTTTAACAAGACGTGGAAGCCACTCCGCGGGAAAGTCGTTCATCTTATTCTCGAGAGTCGATATCTCGACCTCGCGAAGTTACTGTCTCACCTTTAAAAAGTTACCTTACTCTTACCGAGTTTATGTTTTACTCTAGGTGACAGTCGATGTATCACTTCCCCCATCCTTAAGGTAATCCTGAAGACCAGTTTCGATCCGTATCTATGACGGTAGCTCCGTCGCAACTCTTCTATGATTGAAACCTTTTTAACGTTTTAAAACCATGTTCTTGCGATCTAGAACAGAAATGGCTTTGAAATCTGGCAACGACTGCTTTAAAAACTTTTAGATAAGAATCGTGTATATTTCTTTGACAACGTATCAAACTGAGATTAGTTCCGAAAATCAAGTTCACCAAAATGTTAAACACGAGTTTAAATGTTTTAAGCGTTTGTTACGACCGAGTAGTTCGAACATTGCTGTTCGACAACAACCGATGTGAAACATCTACTTCTTCTCGTTCCTGCAATAATTTTCATCGACAACGAGTCGAAATTAGTCCTGAAAATCGAGTTCACCAAAATGTTAAACACGCGTTTAAATTTTTTATGAGTTTGTTACGATCGAACATTAGTTCGAACATTGCTGTTCGACAACTACTAAGATGTTAAACGTCTACTTCATTTCGATCTTACAATAATTTTTATCGAAAGCGTGATAAACCCAGCCGACCAGTCACTATATGACAAAACAAAACGCACGAGAAATAATAGTTTCTATTCGTGTCCACGGATGTAGGACAACACTTAACCTAAACACCAACGTCGTAACTAACCAATGCGTCAGCCATTTTAATTTACTAAAGGTCCATCGAGATAAATAAACACGCACGATCACAACTCGAATCTCCTCACTACCAACCCTCGTGAAAATCACGTCACGATGATCCACGAGTTTTCGATTTTTCCTAGACCTTTTCCTCCTCTTGTGCATGCGAACTGTTGAATCAAGCGTGCGCAACGCGCCGCGCTCGTTGTCATTCACACCGATCAACCGTGAATAACGACTACTCGCTCACGACGCGCTCTTACTATCTAGAAAATGCAAATTGCATCACGGATGATAAAGACAAAACGTTTGCACGGTATCGTTTTAACGATGCATTTTTCCCAACCGATGAGGTAAAATGGAGTAGCTCGAAATCAGGCTGCCAGACGAATACGAAGTAGCGAGATCGATCTATTTTTCAGCCATCTCGTTTTCGTGCCACGTCTTCCTACGAATGTCATCGCGAGTTTAAAAACGTTCCACCGACTCTCTTTAATTTATACTGTATAAGCCGGAGATATTTGCGCTCGATAGGTTGGTTTATTTTTTATTTTTTTTATTAGCTTCGATTCGAAGATCTTTTCACTGTTTTTCACATCCGTTTCCTGCTTTTTCTCGCTTACTGCGAAGAAACTCTAATTTTCATTCTTCGTGACAAATTTGTAGTAAACTGCAGCGATTAGCGCATCGGCTTGCTTTTATACCGCTTTTATCGCTGCAAAAATTACAGACCCAACTTGTCGTTTTGACAAAACTCGTTCGACCCTTCTGCTGTTGTATACAGGATATTAAATCTTCCATTCAATATTTCGCGCAGTAAAAAATTCAGAATTAGCAATCTTTTACTAATTCATCAATATATTTATTGAACTTATATATTTATTTGTTATATTATAATTAAAAATCTATTAAAAATCGTAGATTTAAAAAATTCAGCCTTTCGATACTCGCAATTATCGATAGATAATAGAGAAAAGATATTTTTCGTGATACCTAAGAGTCTAGAATCGCGTGAAACGATTGTTTCTATTAACCATTATTTTTACGAACAGCTCACGAATAATAAATTCTGTTGAGCCGCGATGACACCGACAAAGGGAATTCCGCGCGCTCGTTAACCCGACGTTGCCAACGACGATCGATGAATTCTCTCGCGTCGTTCGTCGCGAAGAATTCGACGCAAATAGAATCGTGAAAGATTTCGTCTCGATTAAACGTAGGGACGTTCGCGGCGAGGCGAGTCGCCGTTTCTCGGTCACCCGGTACGAGAGGAATCGTCGAAGCGTGCTTCGTCTCCTGGGTCCATTACACTCTCACTTTGGCTGCTCACCAGAATCACTTCGAGGGATTCCCCTGTATTTTCGGATCGTTTCGCTTCAACTGTTCCTACGACCGCCAGCCACCGATTTCGCCTTTTTTCTCTCCTCTCCTTCGTCCTTCCTTCTTTCTCCTTTCTTTCTCCTCCTTCTCCTTCAGCTCTTTTCCCCTCTCTGCCTCGTCGAGAAAGCCGACGAGGACCTACCTAACGTAAAAAGCCGACCGGGGAATTGCGCGCGCGCGCGCGCGGCTCGAGTGATTTCGGCCGGTGCGCCGCGTTATTAGAAAGGGAGAAAAAAAAAGGAGAAGTTTTGCTCGTTCCCTCGACCCCGAAATTACTCAAAGCGACTGCGAATAAATTACGACCAAGTGAACGTCGTGTTGACTACTCGCGGCGAGGAAGGACGGACGAGATACGCCAGGAGGCGTAGGAGGCGCGGGGAGCGCGTTTAACGAGTTTAGCCGTCGTTTGACTTTGCCTCGCGGAAACGCAAAGTTTCCGTAGAAATTATTCGCGTTACCGCGAAAAATGGAATTATTCGATTAAAATCGAATGAATGGCGAATGATTCGCTTCCGCCTGTCGTTTCCGATAACGACTGCGATCGGTCGATGGCGATTTTAGTCGGTGTCAGTGGCCGCGCGAAGACGGCATTGTTCTCTCGTTTCGCGTGGCCTCGGTTTTTTCTCGAACGAATTCCGAGTTTCGATTCGGTTGCCTCCGGATAAGCTGGCGAAGTCTTTCTCGTAAAAATGTCCCGACGAAATTTATCCGGACGATCCGCGTCTCGTATCGATCGTGACGCTCAAATCCGTATGAACGCGTCGTTAACACTTTACCGACCGATAGCCTATTAATCGGCTTTTGTCGTCGATGCGACGGCAAATCGTTTGTCATGATGATACATTTTTATATTATTTTGAAAAACATACCGTTCGCGATGAAAGAAAAAAAAAGTATCGGAGAGTTTTATTTGGACGATTTATCAGATTATCCTGACAGTTATTCAGGAAGCGAGGAAAAATGGCCAGAATTGGCCAATAGAAAGGGAATTGTCTTTCATCATGATAACGTACATCTTTCGGTCTTTGGAAAATTCCCTTAATGGTTTAAAATTGACGTCAAAAGAAGACTGCGAATATCACCTGTCTCGGTTTATCGCCAAAAAAACCCCAGAAGTTCTACATCGATCGAATAATGGTTATATCCCAAAAATGGCAAGAAGTTATAGATCAAAGTGGAACATACTTGGTTCATTCAAACATAAGAAAATTTTGCGTGAAATTAAATGCTAAAACGCGCGACACTTTTTCCCCAACCTAATTCACCTAAATTCACAATTTATTTTAAAAATTAATATAATATATTATTATGACATTATATTTTATACATATATATATATATATAT
>JAITYT010000824.1:243021-267405 GCA_025433975.1 Liostenogaster flavolineata
TGCGTAGGTGGAATCTTCTGCAAGTGGGCCATAGTCGCTGGTAGTAAGTGGATAGTATCTTGCGACTATTGACTATAGTCGTCCGTAGTAGCGAAAGGGTTAATGTCCGACGTACTATGAAAAAAGATAGATCAATTTCGAAAGGAGAAACTAAGAAGAAGGTGAAGAAAAAGAGAAAAGTGTGGAAGGAGAAGGAAGCGGAGGAAGTCGAACAGGAAGAGTAAAATTCCATCGGAAGAGCAGGAGCGTCGGTATCTCCGATGAGGATCGCGTGCGAGCGCCATTCGCCAGCGCCAGATGAAATCGCAGAAATTAATTCGAGCGTGTCTGGAGCGCGATCGCTGCCGGCACGGGGGTTCCAACGACCGCGTGACAAGATCTCGAGGGAGATACGAGCGGTCGCGACACCCAACCGATACGATCTCACCCCCGACCGAACGACGTTCGTGCCTCGGTTCGACTGGACGCGTGGTCGACGTACGCCGCGCTGCTCCTTCCTACGTTAACAGGATCAGGAGGGGGGAGGGGGTGCAAAGCTAGACGAAGCCGAGGCGAGAAAAATGGAAAGGCGACGATCCCGCGGACGACGAGAACGAGTAAAAAGCAAAATCTCGGTAAGCACGAGGATAAAACCGGGCGTCCGCGACCAGGAGGATCGCTAAGACTGAAGAAAGTGGGGTGGGAGGGTGGAGGGCGACGGGAAGGAAGGAGGAAAGAAGCGAAGAGGAATAAAAAGCACGAGTGTGGTCGTTGCCCGGAAGAGGGAAGGGTGAAGGGGGTGGAAAGCGAGGGAGAAGGAAAATATTTTTGAAGCGAAGAACGCACGCGTAAGAGAGCCACTCTCTAATTAGCTTGGTATACGAGGTGGCTTTTTGTTTAATTAACGCGCTCGCAGTAAACTACACTCCACCATCCCCTCCCCTCTTCCCGCTCTCCCACCAACGAACTCCTGCCATCGCGTACTCCTCGTCCATCCACCTGGTTGCTCCTTCCACCCTTAGCCTCGACCCCTCGCGCTTCGTTACCCTCTACGCGCCAATATTTTACCTATTTTTTGCCCGCCCTCCTGTCCTTTCTAACCGCTCTACCTCGCAACCCTTGCTTGCTCCTTTGCCCGATGCTTGCATCGAGCGACCATCGCGAAGACCGACGCCATCACGCGGACGCGATCGTCGCCCTAACGACTTTGAACTATCGCGATTGAACCAGGTTTAATGGGACCACGCATCGGTATTCGAGTAGGAGTATTCGAGTGAACAGTATCGATTGCAGCTGCAACGACCTCTATCGCCGACCTTTTTTATTAACACATCGGCTGATAAGTTCCCGGTCTAAAAATAATGCCGGTAATGCAAAATAAAGCCTACACGTTCCTTTGGTACGTATCTGCAGAGTGTCAGCCCTCTCTTGCATCTTCACTTTACGATTGGCCAAAACAATGTTGTGGATTTTTCCATGTAACAATCGTTACCACTGTAACTATCGAACCAAACGTCAAATTGTTATGAAATTTTGACAGCTATCTTTTGTAGATTAGTACTTCTTAAGAGAGTATTAATTTTGTATTTGTGGCGCCATCTGTCTGTCAGACCGATGTGTTATATTAGGTCTATCGGAAAGTTCTGTCGTTTTTGAATAAAAAGGAACCAATACGTGTTCGATAGATTAATTAATATTAACCGAATAATATAATTTTGAAGGTCGCTGACCGTCCCTTCTCGTATATATCGAGCACGTACATAGAAATGCAATGGTCGAAGGAGTGAATGTTGAAATTTGTGATGACACCATGTCACGGAACTTTCCGGTAGACCTAATAATTAAATTATAATAGAACCTAAACTTAACAAATCGATTTCTAGTAACAATATTAACTACCCAGGAGAGAAATGAATGGATATTGAATGAGAATAATAATTCGTAGAAAAGTAGCGTAAGAATGGTCTATATTCCAAAAATAAAATACTTCATTTTACATTGAAATAAATATTTGCCGTAAATTTTTAATTCCAAATACGATTCTCGAGGAATACGTGAAGTTTCACTTATTGCAAAAAAAAATTGAGAGAAATATTTTCGAAAATGTATTTCTGGAGCTTTCTGCGATTATAAAAAATTTCGAGTGACAAGGTTCTGTCGTACCAAATGTAAAAAATTCATGCGAATGGATCATCGTGGTTTATTCTCATTTTAGAAAATTAATAATTAATAAAGAATTTTTCAGATTTAACCCTTTTACTGTTAGCCCAGTTCGGGTGAGACGTGCGAAGACTGCCAAGGCTATTTTCAGGTAATTTGCAAGATTTCAGTTTTTTAATTATTTCTAGTACTTACGTTTATTCAATACGCCTTGGTTTTTTCCCAATGCTGAAGATATATTTTGGGTTTAGAACCATGGAAGAATTACAAGGTTTGACTTTTATTTTTATAAAGAAAAAATTAACAATTTAATTGTAAAAGAGTTATATACAACATATATCGTAAGGATATGGAGAAACCATATCAGTAAGCAGCAGAGAAGATGCACAAGCCGATAAATGAGATGGAAACCGTTAAATAGGCCTCATATCTGTAATAAATGTAATATAAGTAAGTAAAAAGAAGCTCCTTGTATTCTATAAAACAAAAATCATCGATATATTACGTTGTTCGGACAGTGACTTCGTTTTTTCCCAACAGGTTTTACAAAAGAACAGAAAAGAAGTCAAAAAGAAAACATAAAAAGTTTCTGAGAGACGAATATTTATAAATAGTGTATCTCCCATGCATGTTTATGAATCTAGGGTTAACACGTTGATTGCCACGTCACCCATATTCGGGTGACACGTAACTGTTCCTAAAATTAGCATAATCAATATTTCGGCGACGGTCTTACTTTCTTAAGTAAGATGTATATATCTAGTGAAAAATTTAAGGCATTTTTCAATATTTTCGGAGTCAAAGTGTTGAATAACTCCCTAGACTCATCCGAACTGGTGAATTTCGGACCGCAACGAGCCAGCGGGAAAATATCCCGCCCTATTAGAGGGATTCGCGCGCTCACGCTTCGCCGCACAATGAAAGCGTTCTCATAATCGACTTTAACGCGATGGAAGCGCAAGAGGCTCGCCTACGCATCCTTGTTTCGTTCCACGCAAAGCGTACGAGCGTTTTGAAAAGCAGTCGAGCGCCAGTGCGCGTCTAGCGAGCAAAAGTCGCCTTTAGTTCCGCTTCGGTCCGTCCGGCCGTTCGCCTCGAGGGCTGGTGGACGTCGCCGCTGGACGTTAGGCGCAGGTGGCGCGCGTACGTATTTATAGCCACGTCGTGACTCCGTCTCGAATGGCTTCGTAGCATCGAGGAAGCGCCGGCGACGAGTCGCGACTTTTTCGGACATTAACGAACGCAATAACGATGACGATGTCACAGGGAACTCGCGGGAATCCTTTTTTATTGGTCAGTGGCATCGATGGACAGGATCGCCGATATGTATGCTTGTATTAGGTGTACAACTTTGCTTACGCCGTTTTTTCCCCAAAATTTCAGGCTTTGGTGTTGAAAGTGATCACATATTTGAGCCGCTCAAAAGCCCATGCGGTTAAGTCCATTTTTTGATATTTTCTGATTTGAAATTTTCATGGAATAAATAATGTTCTTCTTATGTATTAAAGGATTTACTCGTTACTTCGTTTTTCCTTATTCTTTCAAGCTGACAAAAGGTATAAGTCGTAAAGTTTTTAAGATGCTGCTATTGTGCCAAAAAAAACTTACGTTTTTATTTAAATATACTGTACATATCACTAAATCAAAGCAAACCAAAAATTTAAAAAATTAATGCAATATATCGAAAAATATTAATTTTCTTAACTCTTCTTTTCTAAATGTAAATTAGAAAGAGAGAACAATAAAGCAATTGTTTTTCTAAAAATAGCATCCATATGTATTCCTATAAAAACTTCCTAATGATAAAGTAGCATCACCACTGGCGAAGAGAAGTCACGCACACGTGACAGCGGCCGGCAATGTGTTAATAAAATTAATCTCGGTAAAATTGGAAGTCGATCGTTGAATTAATCGTAGCTCGCGTAGTCACCTTAGACGAAGGAATTTTGTTTCGATAAAGTCCCTAAGGATTTTAAATCGTGGAAATCGATAAGATTATCCCCTTTCGAGATATTTGACAAAGACGTTGAATCTCGATCGAATCTCGAAGCAATTCGTCGTCGGTCTCGGAGAACGTCGATCGACGTTTATCGCGGATCGCGCGTCCGTCTCGACGAACGAGCAACGAATTTACTTCTCCCAGCGAGGGCGATTCTCGAACGGCGTGGATTCTCTTTAACTGGGAACGAGGTCGACGCTTTTGCCCTCCCTCGTTTCGCTCGCCATCAGATAGCGTGCCCGCGAACTACGCTACGGAATCACGGCAGTCACTTTCAGCCAGCGATGAAACGACGCACAGTACACACCACACCACTGCTACAACCACGACTACCACCGATAGCAGCAGCAACAGCAGCAGCAGCAGAGTCACTACTACAACCAGCTACCATTACCAACACCATCGTCGAACGGTTAAAGTCTTGTCCTGAACTCGGTGAAACTCATTTGCTCGACTACGCCGCTATCTTCGCGGTGTGATCTGCTCGTCTTTCGTTCTTACTTTCTCCATTCCTCTTTCTAACTATTCTCACTCTCTTTCACTCTGTTTACCTTGACTCCTCTAGCCTCTTCTGGCGGCCCGTACGTAGGATTCTAGTGACTTACCAGCTATTCAGTCACCCATCTATCCATTCGTCCATCCATTCATTTATTTATTCATCCATCAATTTATTCATTCATTCGTCTATCTGTCTGTTAATCTATCAATCCATTCACTCATCTATCAGTCCACCCATCCATTTAGTCATTCATCCGAGATAAGGGGAAAAGGCACGTTAGAGACTCCGTATTTGATGGCACGATATCAAGAAAATCGTTTGTCGTTTTTGGATTGGCGAGAAACCTGACAAAATCAAGCGACACCCCATCCTCTACCCCACTTTCTCATTTTCCCTTTCTCTACCTCTTCTCTCTCTCTCTCTCTTCTTTTCTTGCCATTCTGTCTACCTTTTTACCTACCTACCTCCACTGATGCCTTGTACGCAGGATTCCAGCGACCTATCATTTATACATCCATTTATTCATTCATCGAGATAAGGGAAGAAGTAGTGTCACAGACTTCGTCTTTGGTGGCTCGATACCATGAAGATCGTTTTTCGTTTCAGGATCTGCGAGAGACGGGGAAGAATCACGCGACATCCTTCTCTCCCCTACACCATCTTCTTATTTTCTCCCTCCCTTCTACTCTTTCCTTGCCTAGCCTCTCTCTCCCTCTACAACAACCTCGAGACGATAATATACGATCCTCACTGCCGTCGAATAGATATTCCTAATCCATTTGTAGAGCGGAGTATTACTCTCGTCGACGAGGCGGCTTTCCACGAAGCAAAGAACTCTCTCGCGCCCTCTTTGCTCACTCCTTCCCCCTCGTCACGTGGAAGGAGACTCAAAGGCGTCAGTGGACTCGGATAGAGCGTATTATCACGATCGGAGAGCGAGGACGATTTTTCTTCCGTGACTCGTGCTACGCGTCGCGACGCGTTAACAGTCGGCCGAGCCGCGTCCCTTCGCTGCGTTATTCGCTCGCTTCGACTATCGACGGCAATGATCGATGGACGCGTCGATTCGAGGTGCGACGACGACCACTCGTTCAAGCGATTCCCTCCGATCGGTGAATCAGTGAGTCGGCGATTTGCTGTGAGTCGGACGGGTTCGAGCGTCTCCTAGATCGAACGAGGCCAAACGAATCGAACCCTGGCTTCGAATAAAGATCGGAGACCGTTGAAGAGTTTCGTTCGTGTCTAGTCATCGACGATGGTTGCGACAACGCACCGAGTCGAGCTTTTGTATTTGCTAGCTTGCGTTAAAATGACATCAAAACCATCGTCGTTCAGTCAGGCTGACACGAGCGTTCGACAGCGAAAGAACAAAATGAAGAATACGGAAAAGTAATGTTAAAGTCAGGAAGAAAGATAGTCGTCTAATCGTGGGCATGAATCGGCGAATACAGTCGTTTTTAGCGTGAGTCACGCGATGACATCAAAGCCATCGTCGTTCCAGTCAGATTGCCACGAGAGGAAAATGACAAATAGGGAAAAGCAGTGTTATAGTCAGAAGAAAAGGTAGTCGGAAAATCGTTACCAGGTAGCGGCGAATAAAATCGTTCCTAGCGCGGATATAGCGATGACACCAAAGCCGTTATCGTTCCATTCAGGTTGATTCAAGAGAGGAAAGTGAAAAATAGGGAAAAGTAGTGTTACAGTCGGAGAAAAGGTAGTCGTTAAATCGCGGACAAGAATAGGCGAATAAAATCGACGCTAGCGCGGGTGTCGCGATGACACTAAAGCCGTGATCGTTTCGGTCGAGCCGGCACGAGCGTCCAACCCGGTCGTTAAAGGGCAATGATCGACGATTCACCGTAACCGACGGGCGTCGCTCTCGCGGGACTACTTCGCGTTGAATTCACAATCAATGCACTTTCATGGAACGCGTGGCACCGCCTATCGCTCGGATAGAAAAAGGAAGGGAGAAAAGGGAGGAGAAGAGACGCACCGCCATCCACCGGCTTTCACACGCCACGTTTCGTCACTTTGTTTCCTGGCGCATGATCTTTCCCCTCGCTCCGCTTGGAATGAAGTTGCCCTGGAGTTCTGCTAACACCCCCTTGCCCCACGCAGCTAACTACGTCCACGGTCGAGCGTCAACGCTCTAAGCGACGATTTACGATGTTCGCGAGCATCGGAAGATAACGCGATTCGATGGTGATTCGTTCAGCACGCCTGCATTTACCTTCTTCAGTTGGACACATCGTAGGGCCTGGCTCTCGTTTCGTTTCTGATACATTCATTTCTGAACGCGTAAGCTACGCCCTCTGGCAAGACTAAGAGGAAAGAATATGCTAAATCGGGGAGAGGGGAAAGTAGTAGGAACATCGAAATAAAAAGGACCTAGTATAGTTTGTATTAATGTAAATAAATATATATATAAGAGAATTGTTGCCTATCCATTATTATCCTAACAACTATTTTATGGGTAGTAGATTCATTCGAGAGCGAACGAGCTAATGAGATCCAGAAAGCTAGAAATAGGCGATGAAAGGTTCAGTTGTTGAGCTAGAAAACGACCTATTGCGGATATTGGTGATCGAACTATAAGATCAACCTTATCATAATTTAACTTCGTATGTTATGTGCGCACGACAGTCTTTCAAAAGAAAGGACCGATTATTAATTGCTGCAAACGTCGGCAAAGTATCAGCGCGCGGTTATATGCACAGTTCATAAATAACTAGCCACTCCTTCGCTATTATCGTTGTCTTTCTTCGTTCTCTTTCGTCAACTTACCTCCTTCAAGAGAATACGGACAATCGTTAGGCTACTTTTCTCTAGAGGAAGACAAGTCGTACGAATTAGCGTTTAATGTAGGCGAATTCTACGTGGATACGGGAACTTTGGTCAAGATCAGTCAAATTGCTAAACCTAACTTCAAGCTGGGTTGACAAACATTACTGATGATGTCAAGCCGATCGGCAGGTGCCAAGTGACGACCGACGAACTGGCGATAAATGGCGAGAAAGGTTTCACCAATGGCTCGATGGTCATCGTCGAGGTCGTCGAAGTCGTCGAAGTCGTCGAACTGGCGTCGAGAGCCCAAACGGATTCTCGAGAAATTCGAGAAGAAAAGTTTGAAGAAAGGGAAGGGTAGGGAGGCTAGCGAAGTCGTCGGACTTTCCGTCGCGCCGTGGTCTCACGAATAAGGGAAGACAGTCCTATGCTGAAAGAGATTCCGCAAGCGGGAACAATTCGTTCCATCGGAGCTGGAATCGCGTGAGTGTTTTCGAGCGACGCGTCTTATCCTCTCAAGACGTCTCTCGTCGTCACGAAGGAAGCGGGTAAGCAGACAGACACCGAGCCCAGTTGGAAAGAAACGAGCGAACTAACAGACGAACCAACGAAGAAGGAGAACCGGATAACTGCGCGGACGGGGACGGTGCCGAGTTTGCTGGGCGAGGAGGCCGCGGGGAGCGGAAGGCGCGGAGAGAAACCGAAAGAGAAACCAGCCTCGACTGGAAAAGCAACAGGTGCCGACGTCTAGCCAGCGAGCAATCTCTATAGTACACCTTTCACTCCCGTTGCTCTACGGCTACCGTGTCTCTCGTTCCCCCCCCCTCTCTCTCTATCTATCCATCCATCTATCTCTCTCTTTAGTTCTCGTTCTCCCTTCCAACGTCCTCTTTCTCCGCGCTCCCACTGGTGTCTACCCTCCAGCAGATCCCAGCGAGATAGCAAAAATGTTTAATGGGGTGAACTCGGTGGAAAATGCCGAGCGATCCACGCTGCCTCGTAGCGTCACCCTGAAAACGTCGTTTTCCCTCGATCGGTTTTCGTTCTAACGATCGAGTTTGGTGGGCACGCGCGCGCGCTCGGACCCAGATTCCACCCCGATTTCACGCCCGTGACCCGCGTTGGGAGATCAAACGTCGTATCAAATTAGTAGCCATTTCATGGACGTAGTCGGAAGCGTTTCGACGAATCTCCGAAGACCCACGTCTTCCGTTCCCATGGTGGAGAAACTTAATTGCGATATAGGAAAACGAGAATATACGGGGCTAAACGAGATGGAAGAGACGGTCAAGGACGAGCGGAAAGGAGTCCATTTAGGTCAGTGGACCTAACGATTATCGTGGATGACGAGTCCAGTTAGATATCATACAGCTAGCAGCAAGGCGTCGCTCGCTCCGTCGAAATGGAACCGCGCAGAAAGCTCGGAATTCGGAGCGAACAGTTTCGAGAGCTACAGCGTGACTAATCCCCGCAAGGGAGAATTACTTAACGAGTTTCTCGCGACTGGCTGTAGCGCGAGAAGGGAACTCGAGACGAGTGACGCCAATGGAAACGGAGTAAGGTGAAAGATCGGTATTCTATCTGCTGTCGCGATTACTTTAGCGCTGACGCACCAATACGCCGACACATCACACACTAATACACCAATCCAAACAGAAACATACCAACTCACCAATACCTGGCACATCAACTCAACAATTCCCGACATATCGACTCACCAATACCCTACACACCAACTGACCAATGCCCGACACACCAACTCACCAATATCCGACATATCGACTCACCAATACTCAACACATCAACACACCAACACAAGGACACCAGGCGCACCAGCACCAACCACCGAAATCATCACGTCGCTAGCACCGATCGCTCGTTCAGCTATCTATCTTCTCTCCGGGCGGATTTGGCACGGTTGGCGCGCTGCGATCGGCCGTTCAGAGGCTTTCAGTTTTAATCGGCTTTGCTCGTTTGGTTATCGAACGCGGGTGCAAGCGCGTGTCAACGAGGCCGCGCGACGACCCAACGAAGCCTTCGGCCATGCGCGCGGCTTCCATCAGACTTCGTTGTCGTTCACGGCGGTTCCGATGAAAAATATCTCGCGTACGAACTCGAACAAGGGTCGGGCAGGAAGAAAACGAGGACAAGGCCACGAACGGAGCGGAATCAGAAAGTTCTACGAGATCGAACGCCCAAACGAATTTCCTCTATCAATCCCCTCCGGCGCACTCGATGGATCGCCAAGACGATCGAGCCGACGTGGGACTCGATCTTCCTCGATCTTGTCTCGAGTGCTTTCGTGAAGCGACTGGCTCCGCTCGGACTCGTTGGGGATCCCCGTCACGTTGCCCGATACCTTTGGGCATTCAGTTCGGAGCTCTAGAGTACGGAGAAAAACGCAGGACGAGGCGGGAGGGGGAAGAAAGAAGAGGCCGAGACGTGCCGCGCCGAAGAGCATCGCGGGCAATCTCGCATGCAAATAGAGGAAAAGAGAGGACAAGGCGCCATGGATAGACCTAGAGCAAATGAAAAGCGATAAGAGAGGGAGAGAGAGAGAGAAAGATAAGATGAGAAAGAAAAGCGATGAGAACATCAGCGCATACTCGAAGAGCGTATGAAAGACAGAGAGAGGGAGAGAGAGAGAGAAGAGAAGCAAGGAGAGGCTGGTTAAGAAAAATTCGTTCCCTTAAGATTTCTATATGCAAATTCTACGTTCTTCGGCACCGCCTTCGCCTCGGTCCGGATTTGCATTTTACATCCACGATCGTACCGCCGTCGGTTGTAAACCGACGAACGCGCGTGCTTCTCGTTTTATTAATGATCCGTAAGTGTCGGTGGAAGCGTAAACGCGAGACCGAGCGGGAGAAACCAAGACGGAAGCCCGCTAACGAAGGAAGTCGACGACATGGAGGACGTGGATGACGTAGACGGCTCCGGTAGTTCCGGTCGCCGCGATGCGCCGCGGGGTAATCGCGACTCGGTAGCCGGTGCTACGACGGAAGGACGAGGAGAAAAAGAGAGGTTGAGGATAGGTTCGAGGCTGACCGAGTTCTCGCGGCATGCGAAAATCACCGAACGTGGTTCTCAAGATGCGGAATCGCAAGCGTTAATCTGTTGACTTTGTTGGACGTTTTGAGGATACGTTGATTAATAGCTGCTCCTTCTCTGGCACTCGTGGGTGGAATAGGTTCTTCTTGGGTAATTACAGCGATAAGATAAGTAGGGATATGTGATTTCATTAAGTGCCCATTCCCATTGAGTGAAATGACAAAGTTTATCTATTCATTTATTCAACTTATTGGGAATGTATTTATTAACTGTTCCTTTTCTAGCACTCGTGGGTGAAATACGTTTTTCTTGGACAATTGCAGGGATAAGATGAGTAGGGATATGTGATTTCAATTCCCATGAAATGAAATGACGTGGTTTACCTATCGATTGATTCGACGTTTTGGGTAACTATTCGCTTATACGCCTATTAGCTGTATGTTCTCTTGCACTCGTGGGTGGAATACATTTTTCTTGGATAATTACAGCGATACGATGAGCAATGAAATGTGATTTAATTCCCACGAAGTGAAATGATAAAGTTTACCTACTGATTGATTCGACGTCTTGAGGAGTTCTTCGTTTATTTGCTGTTTGTTCTCTAGCACCCATGGATGGAATAGGTTTCTTTCAGACTAAATTCTATCGTTTCCCTCCTTTTCCCGAAAACAATAGAAATATGAATGGGCCTCTCTGCCTTCCTATGCAATAAAAATTACCCCATACATATCCGCTACTTACAATAAATATAAATATTGTAAGATAATTAATCGCTAGGACTACACGTTCTCGATCTTCCTTCTTTTTTTAAGCTAAATACGTATGTATATGTTATATCGTTATCCTTGTTTTATACGTTTAAGGAACATCAATGCGCTTTTTGAATATAATGTATCAGCAGCGATAAACAAATTGTTATAAAATAAAAAAAGACATTTTTCCTAGATATGTCACGACAATATCAGCAAAGTCAAGGACGAACGATCAATTGGGTCGATAGACGCTTCGACGAATACACTACCGAATGGAAAATTTACGCGTTACGCGTTAACGAGCGGCGAATCTCGCGAGGACAGAGCATAACCGTTTCGCAATTTGCGAATCGGTAAGTTTCGCGTCCAAGTCGATAGGTCGCGTCCTTCGTCTTAAGCGTTCGAGATCGCGGAGGTGGCTTTGTTTTATCGTCGTCCGGGTGCGGTTGGTTACGCGCCATAAACGAGAACCGACACTCCGCCGGAAATTTCCACGCCGGCGAAATTAATTTCGCAATTTGATACAAAGTCGTCGTTGAATCGAAAAATACAACGTAGCGGAGTGAGAGGCGATTTATGGGTACGCGATATGTACGAAGACGTAGGTGGTACGCGGAGATATTAACCCTTTAACCGTTTGGTTTTGTTTCGAAAAACTTTTTCTGTCTGCTTAATTATTTTTCAGCGAAGATGAGTATACTCGACGAAAACAGAATAAAATTTTTATGCTGCAAAATTGACTAGTTATGATTACTATTTACTTATACGATTATATGATTATATGTTTAATGTATAATGTTTATATGTGTAGGTATTATATATTTATGTGATTATAATTATGATGACTACTTAATATATTTTTTAGAAAATGTTAATTTTTATCGTCGTTAACGGACAAAATTTATTTCATTGATAAAAAATATGTCATATAAAGATAAAATTATGGCATTGTAGAAATGAAAACAAAGGCAATATGAGATCAAGTGAATTTCAAGAAATTTCAATTACAAAACTAAAAATTTTATTTATCGACACCGATATCTGAATTCTTCTAATATTGTATTATCTTTTGGATATTACGAACATCCGCGCGTATTTGGTTGTGGTCTTGTACTTGGTACAAAATTAGGAAAACACTTTCCAAATAATCGTGAAAGTTTGGTTGAAGCCGGGCGACCAAGTTGAGACATATTTAACGAATTCTCAGAATATCGTTCGAAATTTTATTCGATTTATTTCAGTAAGAAGTCGATACGCTCGACTTCTTCAAGCAAGAAGTAAAGAAAAAGGAAAATAAGATTACAATCGATTCGTCGATTTATAATACCAATGTAATTGTTTTATCTTCAAGTCGAGTTTATTCAACGTTATGCGAAAAATTGACGTTTCGTCAAGGCGAGTATATTCGGCACGAACAGTTAAAGGATTAAATACGCGTTATCGAAGGTTAAAATTCTGTACGCTCGAGAGACGAAGATTACGACGACTCTTCGCCAAATTCACCCTCGACGAGGCAGCGGACACCGGTGTCCCGCGATCTTCTCGCGCCTTCCCGAAATTTTCACGCCTGCTTTCACGCTTTCGGTTCGAAACCAATTGGAAAAATTCATTCTCAAACGATCGGCCGATCGTCGGATAATAATCTATCGCGAGCGTCAAATATCGAGTTAAACTGCGCGAGAAATATCTGGAAAAAAATGTCCGGATATCCTAGAATGGATATCGAATATTTCGAATATTCGCCGAACGAAAAAATTATGAAAAATGTCGAAGCTCCATTCGATAAAATTGAGCACACCTATCGAGAGCGCACGAATACGCACGCGTCCATTTACCTACACACCTGCGATGGGGAAAGGAGTGCGACGAGAACGAAGGTAAAAGAGGAAACGACGAGGAGAGAATAAGAGAGTCGCGGAAGGGAAAAGAGGAAAGCGCACGGAGGAATAATGGGATTCCGTTTCCTCGAAACGTATAGAATCGCATGGAAAAGTTCGCTTGGCCGTGGCTAACTTTCGTTTCACGCTCGTCTCCGTCTCTCACCTACGCTCTGCCTTCCGTTTTCGTCTCGCCGGATGTAATTTCGCGCGTTCTCTCTCTCTCTCTCTCTCTCTTTATTTCTCTCTCTTTTTTTCTTCTTGACTCATCCTCACGACAACGTCGACTCGATCGATCCTAGCTCGAACGGAACACCTACACCTACGCGGCTGATGGTCCGACGCGGATCGACGCCCGACCATTAGATTAGGTTCGTCTCGTCCGTTTCGTCGCGTCGTTGCCAATGCCAAGCGACTAAGCAGACGCCGCTAGGGGTAGCGAAGCCATCCCTCGCCTGGATTGGCGAAGAGCGCCGCGAAGAGGGTATAAAACTATCGGCGTTGGTCCTGGCGACGCGACCGCCTGTGATTTGAATACATCCAGTTAGTGGCGCGTGCCTCGAATCTCCGATCCATCGCGGAAACGGTTAAAGGAGCCACTCGTTACTTCGTTCGAAGGGCATTAAGCACGACTCCGGTGAGCCTCGGCTTTCCCCTGGCCTCCCCTAGCCTAGAGTTGGTGCGTGCCGGGCATTGTCTCGCTCAGCGCGTCTCCGATGCTACATCCACTTCTAGCTCTTTCTGTCGCTCTGTCTGCCTCTCTCTGTTTTCGCGTCCGTTTGCTGAAATCTCCATGTTTCTCGCTGTGAAAATTTATTCTCCATTTTCTCCAAGTGAAAGAATTACTACGTCTCAGCACCCTTTCATTTGAGAACGACGACTTCGCGGATGAAGATGATTATCCTTAACAAGTGATGTTCCATGGTTCTTTATCCGATGTTATTGCGAGCGATTCACCTGCACGAATTTTAGGAAAAACCAGAATTGGCCTTTTTTTTATTTCTCTCTCTCTCTCTCTCTCTCTCTCTTTTTCTTTCTATCTATCTGTCTATCTGTCTGCGTTCACATCTGTTTTGGCATGATCTTGTTGCACCCCTCCGAAAAATTTACAAATTTTTTGAAGTGAAAGGACCACCACGTCTTATTACACTTTGAGAACGACGGCTTCGCGGAATAGAAGAGTACTTTTCTACCTTTAACAAGTAACGCTCGTTTTTCATGGTTCTTAAAACGCGACGCCACCCTGCAAGAATTTCGGTCAAAACGAAAATCGGTTCCTTTTTTTTTCTTTTTTTCCTTTTGCTCTTTCATTCATTCTTCCTTTCTTTCTTTTTTTTCTCCGCTCTCTCTTTCTCTCTCTCTCTCTCTATCTATCTATCTAACTGTCTGTCTGTATGTTTTCACGTCTGTTTGTTCTCGATACATTTCTCCATGAAAATTTACTTCCATTTTTTTTCGAAGCAAAAGAATTACTGCTTCCTATTACACTTTGAGAACGACAACTTCGCGGAATAGAAGAGGATCCTTCCGTCTTTAGCAAGCAATATTCGTTTTCCGTGATTCTCGCGCGACACCATCCTGCACGAATTTCGGTCAAAACCAGAATCGGTCCCGTCTTTCTTTCTGTCTTTCTATCTTCCATTTCATTCTATCTCGCTCGCCTTTTCTCCGTCTATCTCGCTTTCATTCTCGATATTAATGGGAACCGTATCGTAGCGGACGCGTCAAAGGTCCCGCAAGTAGCGTTCTCGCGAGAGGCAAGACGAAGCACGTCAGGAACCATTTCAAAAGGACACTCAAACTCGGTCTTCCTGCTTTTCTCGATACTACGAACTCCATCATTCCTGCGTCTCTCTTTCTCTCTCTCTCTCTCTCTCTAAGCGAAGTATCAGTTAAAGGCTCCTCTCTTTTCACTGTGTTCTTCTTCTCCTTTTTCTTCTTCGACTTCGACTTCGTCTCCCATTCCGTTATTTTCATCGGCACCAGGTCGCTTGACGTCCCTCGTAAAAGCTTCTTCTTCGTCAAAGAAAGGTCGCGCGAGGAGGAAGGGAGGTTGGAGAGAGAGAGAGAGAGAGAGAGATACAGCGAGGCACGCGGAGACTCAGAAGCAACGAGCAACGCGATCGAACGAGCCAAGAGAAGTAGGATAGAGTCTAGAGTTTGGAGTCTAGGACAGGCATGGCTAACTGCTTTTGCTCCTTGGCCAGATTGGAAAAAAGATGTTTTCACGGGCTGGACGAAATATTATATTAAATGTAATGTTAAGCAAAAGACATTTCTTTAAGTGAACAAAATTGTATTATAAAATTTGTTTATAAATAATTATAAGTAAATCAAAACAACAAATTAACGTAAAAATTAATGCAAAGTAATGAGGCAGTTTGCATCGCCGATTATTCTTTTAACATCTGGTTTTATACTTGTAATTGCTATTCTTAACACAGCCTCCAAATGTAGATGTACTATTATTTAGATTCATTAAAGAAAAGGTTCGTTCACAAATGCAAGTTTAGCTAAAGATTACTAAATTCGTCTTGGCAAGTTTTCTTAAATTTCCATATTTTTCATTATTCAATCGTTTATAAAAATTACACGAATCTTCTTGCTCTTCTCGATATCCCTCATGTAATAATTCATCGCATTGTAAATTAATTATTTCTAATTGTATGTCAAGAACACGTCGTCAACTTGTACAGAGAATAGAGATCAAATTCATTACGCGGACCGTATGTTGGCCATGCTTGGCCTAGAGTCTTCAGTCTAGAGTCTGGAGTCTAGAGTCTAGAGTCGAGTGGAAGCGCGCAGTAACAGCTTACCGCGATCATCTAGGCGCGAACTCAATTTTATGACTTCGCGTAACACCAATAATAATAAGGACAATGGCGATCATCGTCATTGTTATTTTACGGGTAATTCCGACCGCAATCTTCTAATTGCCGGAGCGTTACCGATAATACGTTCGGCGTGTACGCGAGAACCTAGCTCGTATTCCTTGGTAAGAGCAGTCTCGCCGGGAGTAAGGAGGGGTGGAGGGAGGTGAAGAGCCTGGTAAGAGAGTACGCGATAGAGGTGTGCGTGAATCCGTGGGTGGGTAGGAGGGAGGACGGTGGAAGCGGGTGGAAATACTCGCAGGATGTTGGAAGTAAGCAAATTTCGGCTGTGACGCGACGGCCGACTTTCGGAATTAACTACCCAATCTGGGCCCTCGGAAAGTGCTTTCTCGTCAATTTCTCTCACAACTAATCAAAACTTCCTTCCGTTTCCGCGGTGGCGGCGCGGCTTTCCAATTGGAGAGGCACTTTGATTCCTCTGTCCGTTTGCTCGTCGATAGCTACGCCGGTGACACTTAGACGACGTCGCGCGATGCCACTTAGACGCGGAGACACTCCACTGGTGTTAGTCGAGGTTCGGTCGAGGAGAAAAAAGCCGCGACTCGAAGGGGATTCTTGCGCGAATGAACGCGATTCCGATCGCTGCTCTGGGTGGCGGACATCTACGAAAACCAACTGTTTTGGAACAATTTGGAGCAACAGCCAGGTTACGGCACTTGGATGCTGAACTAGTCGACTGGTAGGCGTTTCGATAGGAGAAGAAGTTGCAATTTTGACCACTGCGCTAGGTGATGGACAAAAGATAGCAATGGAAGGCATAGTCTAGCATAGATTTGGATCAATGACCAGGTGGCAAGCCTCCGTCGCGTTATGGCACTTGGATATTGAACTACTCGACTGGTAGTCGTTTCGATGAGAGAAGAAGTTGCGATTTTGATCACTGCGCTAGGCGGTGGACAAAAGATAGCCATGGAAGACATTGTCCAGCATAGATTTGGATCAACGACCGGATGGCAAGTTTGCGTCGAGTTATGGCACTTAGATGCTGAACTACTTAACTGGTAGTCGTTTCTCCAAGAAAAAGACGTCGTGAGCCGAGGGGGATTCTTCCGCTGGTAGATTCAATTCCAATCACTATTCTGGGTGGCGGATGAAAGATTGCCATGGAAGACACTATCTAGCAAAGATTTGAACCAACGGCTAGGTGGCGAGCCTCCGTCGCATTCAATAGAGTCTACGGTTGCTGTCTTCGATCGGTACTGGACTGTGTCCGACAGTTTAATCCCCGGTCTGCTCGACGTTCTTCGATCCCGCAGGGAGGGCGGTAATGAATGCCCTTGGGGAGTTGCGACCCCACGGGATAACCAGCAAAAGGTCGGCCAATGCCTGAGAGCGCGGTAGGTCTCTCGAAAGCTGGTAGTATTGCTCGAAAGTCTCACCAGGACTATAAATGGTACCACCGAGCTCGCAGAGGCCACTGGGACGCACAAGTATGAAAAGCCAACTGTCGGAGCGCTGTCGCAAAGTTTGCTGATGTTCGAGTCCGACGTAATATTGCGTGCGATCGAAAGGATCAGGCGCGTATCGGTTCTAACAGTTAGTCTGGATTCGTGGTGGCAATGGTTGAGCCGCTATTGATCAAAGATTCGCTATGCAACATCGCGCGAAAGAAATCTTTTATTACAACCGTTGGAGTTACGTTTTAATGGAGTTCCCTTGATGGAGTATATTCTAGGCTAAAAAATGACATGGCGCTTGATATAGCGCCATGTCCTATCGGAGAGTCGCCTAGACGAGTAAAAAAAAAAAGAACTGTGGCTCGAACGACGCTGGTGGTGGTGAGTTCGAAAGGAGGCGAGAGGAAACCGCGAAAGTAGCGAGATAGCTGGTGGTAGCCGAGTTCGAGAACAAAGTCGATATTAAAATCAATCCGGTGGCGCAGGCCGGGCCAGAAAGAGTTCGGCTCGGAGTTTGTAGCCTTAAGAGTTTCTCTTCGTACTTCTGTTTCACCTTCGTACCGGGCGGCATATTGAACTTCAGTCAAGTTCACTCTCCTATTTGCTTGCCGCCGCAACCTCCCGAGGGGGTTAAAAAATTCGCGACGCCTCGCGGCAGGGACGAGGGAAGATGGAAAACGCGCAGACGGAAAAGGTAGGACAAGTGGCTGAGGGAACGACGAGAGACACCAAACGCGCCAGGACTTCGGAGCGAAAGAAACGAGGAGAAACTCGAAGAGTCGATCTCGCGCCTTTCCCGTGCCACCGAAAAATTCGTGATAACGCAAAGGATCGACGACTCTCGCGCCAGAGGCGCAAAGTATACGCGGTGTAAAATATTCTAGCGAAAGATATCCCCAACAACGCATGAAATTCGTTTCTCGTTTAAATCACAGTCGCGATGAAAAGATCTGATCGAACGTAGCCCCGAATTCCTTGCTGAAAAATTACAGTAGTGGCTAAAAATTACAAAATATTCCAACGAATTCACACGTTGCAGGATTTAGTGCGTATATACGTCTTGAGTTTGCTGGGCACTGTTTGGTATTCTCGTAATAATTTTAATTTAAAGAAAATTTCTAAATGAGAAAATCGTTGGTCTTAAATTAAGCCAACGGGAAAAAATATGCGGTCATTTAAGTGTTAACCAGGCGAGTAGGTTTTAATGATGCAGTCCAAAAGCTATTCCAGGAACTTTTTTTCTCCAAACGCATAAATACGAGGCAGCCGCGAATTCCTAGGTGAAAAATTGACTCTAATCGAAATTTGAACTGTGACGATTCGGTAGATTAACCAGGCAAGTAGGATTCAATGACTCAACTCCGATAGCTATTCCAGAAAGTTTTCTCTGAACCCATGAATATGACGCGGCTGCGAATTCCTTGATAAAAAGTTACTCCAATTGATATTTGTGCAGCGTTCGATCAGATTGGAGAGCAAAGAAACGAAACTCGAGCTTTGGTGGTTTGGTAAAGTAACCAAGCTGGTTGAGCCCAATGACGCAGACCAAAAGCAATACCAGGAAAAAATGTACTCGTATCGAAATTCGAAGTGCGACGGTTCTGTAAATTAACCAAACGGTTAGAGTTCAATGACGCAGACTCAAAGTTATTCCAGGAACTTTTCTCTGAATATGACGCGCTCGAACTCTTACAGCTTCTCATCGGCCATTCCGACGACGTAACTAGCCACGACGAAGTGTAACGCACCTAAACACTCAACCGACTGGACAACAACGACGACGACGAAGGCTCGAGGTGCTCGAGACGCTTTGGCGTAGATGAGTCGTCTCCTAAACTCACCTGGACCGTCGTCTTTTCAATATATACGTAAACAGAGCACAAAGCGAGACGCCCGACGTCGACGACGTCGCCTTGGCGGCGTCTAAATTACAAAGATCGTCGCAACGCGCGTACATCCAAGAGTTCTGACCCTTTTATCTCCGAGAAAAACGTGAAACCATCAGGAACGGGGTAGTCGCGATGCGCGAATACTACTAACGGTATCCGTAAAAACACGAAGGCCACGGGGGCAAAATTGTAGTACCTATTAGCACGATTTGCACGGAATGGAAACTTCTCTCTTTGACCGTTCCGTATTTCGCGATGATGTTCCGGATTGCTAAGCTGCTGGCTTAGCCGAGCCGAGCAGAACGCAAGCCAGTTACCAGTTAAAACCGACGTTTTTCCCGCGTGCACTTTTTCCTTCGGCTCGAAAACGCGACGTGGTTCGCGACGCTCGAATCAAAGCTTCGCTTTTCCTCTTCGAATGGCGAGACAACTCGCGCGAAATAATCGACCGGTGTCGCGTTACTACTCCTGCCACGGTGAGTTCGAGCGTTTTTAACAAAATGGCCGCGCGACCGCACGAAATGGTCGATGAGGTCTGCGCGATGTCCGCCGCCGTTATCAATGATTGAAACAAGGGTGGAAAAGTGAGAAGTATTAGGTTGGTGCGTATGAAATGACGGATTTTTATATATTGGGTTGGGGAAAAAGTATTGCAGATTTAAGCAGTAAATTTCATACAACATTTTTCTTACGTTTGATTGAACTTTATCAGACCAAGTATGTTCCATTTTGATCTATAACTTTTTGCCATTTTTGAGGTAGATACATTCACTTAAAAATCCGATATTTCATACGCACCAACTTAATATAATGGATAACATTTGTTCACGATATTACCAACTGCTTTACGTAAGTACGATTGAATGTAAACAAATTCGTACGTAGTTATTACAATATTTCGAGATGGATCAAAAATAGTTCCACCGTGCATACGCGTGTATCAAAAGGGTTGGACCCTTTTAATACCACCGTGGCCCAAAGAGTTAACGAGCGTCGAACCTAGCCAAAGTTCACGGAGCGAGCGGCGTTCTTGGAAGCTCCAATCTCCAACGGGGGGATGCTTAAATGAAACATTTCGTTCGCATTTTAAACGATAGGAAATTCAAGCCGTAATGAAAAGCTTCGAGATCTTCTTGAGCCGCTCTCGTTGTTCGTTCGCTTGGAAAATAATGCGTGCAAAATTTATCGTTCGGCGTTACGTCGCTTCTCTCTCTCTTTCTCTCTAATCTCTTGTTGTTCATCTCTTTTCACCTGTCTGCTATATGTCCGTAGCGATAAAAGCGATCGGAAATTAAGCACTTCGCGTAGTTGTTATATGTATTATATCATAATAATGATTATTAAAATTATCGGCTTACTTTGTCCACGTACTTCGATTAATTATTCTATTTTAAAGAAAATTGACACTTTCGCGTTTTTCACATAATCGCGATTTTATACGTTTGAATTTCGCGCGATATATCGGTCAAAAATATGAAATATGAAATAATTAAATTAAAAAATTATTTAAAAATAACAAAATTATTGAAAAAATATGAAAACAATTTCGTTTAATGTTTTGCACCAGTCGAAGACACGAACTAATATTTACGAGCTCTCTTCGATAGTTTACGTCTACCCAAAAAATGAAGGAACTCGAGAAGCGCGAGGAAGCCTTCCGCGTTTGGAAAATGGTTTGTCGTAACCCGGTAAGAATATTAAATATTAAATATTATATATTAAACAGCATTCAACCAGTACTGCGAGTTATTTCCCTTTAATTCTACGATATTTCCAAGGATATAAAAAAAAGTGTTTATTAGTGGCGTACGCAGTGAATTTGTTTGCTTTTCCGTAGACGATTCAGCCACTGAATGCCGGTTACTCGAGTATTCGCGATCACGTATTCCACGGAATGAATGAGCGAGCGAATGGGCACTTGATCTCTATGGATGAATGAAGAATTTATTGCTTGACGCCGTGATATTGCCACCGTACGAACGAAGGTCTCGGAGTAACCTCGAGCTGACAATTAAACCAGACTAATTAGGATCAGTTTTATAACCGAGAAAGAACGAACGGTTACTCGGTTCACGAGTTAGGAGGAAGACTGTTAGACCCCGACGACGTAATCTCGCGTCCGTGAAAGGGGAAGATCGGAATTTAGCTAAATTGGCTCTTGTACGAACGATTAAGCAGCGGCCATCATCGACCGAAACTCTCGAAAGCGATAGTCGAGACCAGAGTGTACCATAACGACCTGGCCAGTATCGGATGCTTCAACATTTTCTTTCAGACGCTAGAAGGCGCTCGATGCTAAAACTAACACCTGTTTCAGGAATTGGTTAGCTAAGTCACACGCTATACTCGCGTTTCCGAATAGCAAAGAAGATTATCCGATATTATACTCGATTCTGTGATCTTCCTGACCTGTAGCGAATGCTTCAACATTTTCTTTTAGACGCTAGAAGGCGCTTGTTGCCAAGATAGGCATTGGTTTTAAAATGAGTGATTATTTTAGGGATTAGTTTGGCTAAGGCTTATTCGATAACACTGATAAGGCTAAGCTTTTGTTTCAACGGTACTTTTTCCCATCAAAAAGCAACGATTTATCAACACACGAAATTCTTTTGTTTCGCTAAAAACACTGTAACTTTTGAACCAAAGATCAGATCGTCATTTGTAGCATTTATTTTTTTAAGGTTAGTACTTTCTAAAAGATATGAATTTTTTTCTCGTGGTCTTATTGTCCGACGACATGGATTTACAAAATAGCCAGAAACGGCTGATAAGAGCCACGTGCCAATATTACCCTTTAATAATACCATAGGAATCACTAGAATGTAAGATTGAATGAACGAGTTCTAATAAAGTCATTACCAATTGAACAGTCGACGTGTTGATTCTGTTCTATCTGCGTACCTTTACCCTGAAATCGTTTGCACTTTAACTTTAATTTGAAATCGTAACCTAAAATTTGAAATTCTTAAGTTAGAAACTGATAAATATGTAAGATCTCTGTTCTGAGGACCGCCGAACTTTTATAAATCGATAATTGGTCTTGATTTATCGAGTTTGCGTGGATTAATTTCTGCCAAACCAAACCAGCACAGACTTCTTTATTTACACACATGTAACTTACATTCCAGGAGATAAATTCGGACTGGTTCATCAACGTATTTTCGGCCGTCCCTGGAATAGATGTTCGTTTTAGCATCGATGGCCTTCTTGCTTCTAAATGAAGATGGCGATGTATCCGATATTAACCAGGAAGATTATAGAACTCTCGGTTTCAATTATCGCTTTTGAGAATATTGGTCAATGATTCATCTCGAACCGTATCTTGAGATCTGACTCGATAACGCGAAGGAAGTGGGCGCGAATTCAATTAAGAACGATCTGTTAGGAAACGCGAATACTGCGTGTACCTTAGCTAAAATAGTCACTTAAATAATCATTCATTTTAACCTCTTCCACTACGATTTATTTTCTGAATATCGTGCTTCTATCCACTATTTATTTTTTCTGTGTTTCCTCTTAAACGGACTGGTAGGTAATGAAATGATATTTTGCAATCAGTTATCAACGTAGAACAGTGAAATAAAAACTCTGCATTAGGAAAGTCGACCATTATTGACTGATTTGCTGAATGTATACGTGGTCGTACGAACACATCGGAAAACATCAAAATAGTCCACAAAATTGTTTCGGCAAATCGTAAAATGAAAATGCAAGAGATAGCTGACACTCTAAAGATATCAAAGGAACGTAGGCTTTATTTTGCAGTACCGGGCATTATTTTACGACCGGGAACTTATCAGCCGATGTGATAGGTAGCTAGCTAGCTTGGTGCCTCCAGGTCACCAGGGACCAGCGCGTAGGAAAAATCGATCGGTATCGCTTTCGTCGTGCCGCGGACTTTCGGAGGCACGTAGAACTCGCGAAATCGATTTCTTCTCGCTACCGGACGAAAGAGATCGTAAAAGTGGCAATAACGTCCGAAGAACCGAAGACGCTCGTGTATTCCGAATGTCCTGCCGCGGACGAGCCACGGAATCCGTAATTAAACGAGAGCCGGCGAGTCACCGCGACGCGTTGGATCAACGCAGGCAGCTCTCGAGCATAAAGCTTTTACGCCCGTCCATTTCGGCGTTGCACCGCCCATCTGCGGCGTCTCCCTTGACCCTCCAGCCATCCGGCTTTTCCTCGCTCGTTTGCTCTATCCTTTTGGCCCCCCACCACCGTCGTTATCCCGTTCGCCTTGCCGTTTAAAGTCGCGAAAACGAGCGCTCCGCTGCGAAGTCGAACTGCTCCGGTCGATAGGGAGCGTTCCCGAGATTCGTTGGTATCTACGACGATGTCGACCACGATGATGCCAAAGCTATTAGGACTTTGGAGTTTTGGAGTTTGGAGATTGTTAAAATTCGAGTTTGGATATCGTCGGATCGCTCGAATTTTATTCAACGAGTTTTTGGGCCCGCTTTCTTTGCCCAGCGGTCAAAGTCGTCCCGAGATTCGTTGGAGTCTACGACGACATCGATGACAACGATAAGAAGCACTTAAGATCACGAAATTTACGTTCTGTTAAAATTCGAGTTTAGATATCATCGGTTTGCTCAACGTTTTGGATTCGTTTCGATCCTTCAAAGATAAAAGTCGATGTTGGGTATCGTCTCGTCCTTCTAATTTAATCCGAAAATTTTTTTTAACTCGCTTCGTTTTTCGAGTGGTGAAAATCGTCCTGAGATTCGTTGGTATCTACAGGGTGACCAATGGGAATGTGTTGAAAGTTACAAGACATCGCAAAGCTGATAAATAGTATTAAAAAATGCAGTCGTTGCATTCCTACATCTATGTTAGATAATGTTTTTCAAAGTTTTTGCAAACGATTGCAGTTTGTTAATTCAATTGGACAGCACTTTGAAAACATATACCACTAATTCATATGCGCAAGCAAAAATTTTCTTTTTCTTATAATGCGTATTTCAATTATTAAATTATTATATTTGTCTTTCATATATATGGTAATAAAATTGACAGGTTTTCTCTACAAAATTCCGTTTAATTCATTTTATTTGGCCTATTTGTTACGAAGTAATAACTATTTACTTTTAACGCATTCCCATT
>JAITYT010000824.1:280735-294709 GCA_025433975.1 Liostenogaster flavolineata
CCTGGAGTCGTTTCTCGATATCGTCAGTATCGAACGACGAGAAATGAGCCGATGGAAAGATCGCTCGAAGTACTTCGGAATTTACGTCGATCTAATTTCGGGATGTATCAATTTGATCGGATATAAAGATAGCTAGCTTTTCTTCGATATTCCTGGAGTTGAACTTCGTCGTCATGATCATCGGATGAAGAGAAATGAGCCGATGGAAAAGTCGCTCAAAGTACTTGAGATTTTACGTGAATCTGATTTCGGGACGTATCAATTCGATAGGTTACAAAGATAGCTAGCTTCCCTTCGATATTACTGGAATCGTTTCTCGATATCGTCATTGTCGGACGATGAAACATGAGCCGATGGAAAGGTCGCTCAAAGTTCCTCGGGATTCACGTGGATCCGGAGTCCAGAATATAAAATAGAAATTCCGCGTTTCCCAAGCTTCCTTGTCCCCGAGTCTTTTGCTATCCACTGTTGCCTTATCGCGTTGCAACGTGAAATCCCGAGGGAATTTCGAGTAATCCAAGGTGTACGAGTCAGAAATGCGCGATTGCTGTTTGCTCGAAATCGGTGAATCTCTCCGGTAGCCGCCCCTCGACTTCTCAGACCACCATTAGACGCCGAACTCGTTTCTCTACGAGCGTCGAGCCTTGCTTCTAAACGCTAGCTCGAAATCTCGGAACTCGGCCGTGGCTATTTATCAAGTCGTCCGAGGTATTCGGAACGAAATTTGGAATCGGTGCGAGAAGAACGTTATTCGCGTTTCATACGATCACCGTTCGCGATTTGTACGATTACCATTCGGTATTTATGCGATTATAATTCGGTATTCGTACGATCACAATTCGGTATTTGTACAATAACCGTTCGATAATCGTACGATCGTCATTATTGAATCGTCATCGTCATTACGAATATTGATCCGTACGATCACCATACGGTATTTAGGTAATCACCATTCGGTATTCGTACGATCACAATTCGGTATTTGTACAGTAACCGTTCGATAATCGTACGATCGTCATTATTGAATCGTCATCGTCATTACGAATATCGATCCGTACGATCACCATACGGTATTTAGGCGATCACCATTCGGTATCCCTACGATCTCAATTCGGTATACCGTATTATCACCGTTCCGTATTCGTACGGTCGACATTCGGTATTCGTACGATCACCATACGGTATTTAGGCGATCACCATTCGATATTCCTACCATCGCAATTCGGTATACCGTGCGATCACCGTTCCGTATTCGTACGATCAAAATTCGGTATTCGTTTAGTCACCCTTCGGTATTCGCATGGTCACCCTTCGGTATTCGTACGATCATCATTCAGTACTCGTACGATCGCCATGCGGTACTCATACGATGACCATTCGGTATTCGTAGGATGACCGTTCGGTATTCGAACGACGACCATTAAGTATTCGTACGGTCACCGTTCGGTCGACCGTAGTCTCCTCGATTATTTTCTTCGAGCACGCGTTCGACGAGCAAAAAGCCTCCTTTCCACGCCAGCGGCCTCGATGCACGCGATCGAAAGAACGTCGGAAGGTATCGAACCCACACTGATGAAAAAGGAGAACCTCGAGGAAAGGTCAGGTCATCGTTGAAACTCCAGGATCGATCCTGCGAGACACTTCGTGGAAGGCGTCGATTCCACCCCACGCGGGAAGCCCTCCGTTAATCTGCCCGAGTTCGCGACGCGACCTCGAGCTTTTATTCCTTCGGATTAGGACTCCGCAGTGTGACCAAGGTGTCTCCGATCGTTAGTCGGCCAGGGACGAGCGTCGATCGCCGGACCTTCGCCAGGCAGGTGGGATAAACTTTCTCATCCGCTTCGCGTAATTGCTCAGCCCCTTCCTGGCCCCTTCCTCGCCCCCATTGGCTCCGACTCGAGATCACGACACGGCTGCGAAATCCGTCCACGACTATAGATTCCCATTAGCTCGCGGTCGCCATAGAAGCCATGTTCTCACGGTCCCCGCGACCATGGTCCGTACGGGAGCGCATCCACCTCTTATAGACATTTTTTCCAGGGGAGTCCCAGGGCGCGTCGACGTCCTCTAACCGAGATCGAGGATGCAGCTCAAAGTGGGACGATAAATAGCGCCTGGACGGGGAGCTTAATCATCTGGCGAGGTTACTGGTTGCTCGGTTGCTCGGTAGTTAGCCAGCCGTTGGATAGGCCGTGTGGGGAGTGGGTAGGCAAAGCCAGGCGGGAGAATCCGAGGACTAGAAGCGGGCTAATAGAGAAACGTTGCTAGCCGTTATTTCGCGGGGCCGACGAGCGTAAAATATCGTCGCCCGCGGGCCATCGATTAGCCAGGCGGAAGGAAACCGCGAGAGCCGCAGCTGCTGCCGTCTCGAGAGAGAGAGAGAGAGAGAGAGAGAGAGAGACGCGCGCGCCTTGGAGAGACGCCGGAGCGCGTAAAGGAGCGAAGAGAGAAAGAGAGAGATACGGAAGAGGAAAGAAGGATAGAAACAGAGTGATACCGAAGAAGAAAGAGAGAATGAAGCAGAGAGACACGGAAAAGATAGAAGGAAAAAGACGGTGAGAAACGGAAGAAGAAAGAAGATAAGATACAGAGAGATGCGGAAGAAGCAAGAGGGAGAGAGAGACAGAGAGATACGGAAGAAGAAAGAAGAAAAGAGACAGAGTGATATGGAAAAAGAAAGAGAGAGAAGAGAGATACGCGCGTCACCTACGCTTTGCCGAGGTAGAAGAACGTCGCATCCATTAGGAGTCGGCGAGGCGTTCGGCGTCTCTTCGACCTCGACCTGCCCCTCCCCCCTCCTTCCAGCTCCGGCGCTTCTTCTATCAGCGGCGGAAGGCGACGGCACATAGGCGCCGTATCTATCCTCTCGATTCCGGTTTATCGGGAATTTTTAAAGAACCTCGCGGCCACGAGCGGCGAACGGAAAGCGATATCTCCTCTCTCTCTCTTTCTCTCTCTCGCGAGGTCGCTGTTGGTCCCGGTGTCGGCCTCGAAGCACGGCTGAAGGCTCGCTGCCTCGTTTGGGAATTCGTTCGATCGAGATTCGCCCGCTCGAGTCGACAAAAACGACGTCTTTAACGTCTCCTTTAGCACTCGAGCTACCAGTGGCGTGGAAGGAGCCCGATCCCAGCGGCAAGGTCAAAATCGAATCTCGGTGTTCACCCTTAGGCTACGGCTGACATTGAGACGCACCATGAAGTTGCTGAATCTTACGAATTCGGTTGCGATGCACGCCGTGAACGGCGACATTTTTTGGTAAGGACGCAATTTTGTGAAAGTATACTTCGATTACCGAAAAAGTCTATTTCACTACGTTGAGACAATATTGCTTATTTCTTTGTATTTCTTCATTTATGTATCCGTGTATGTCAGAAAGGCAAACTATGACGAACTGCTTTAGAAGGCATCAGTCTCGGACGACCATGATGGGATAAGCGCCTATAGGCGCCCACAATAGGCTAGATGTTAAGGACGATCTCTCGATCGTTGAGAAAGGAATTGGATGCGAGGAAGGAGCTTTGATGCTTCGCGAAATTATGTAGACACGGTGAAAATTTGTTTTACGACGAGGATGTGGCTAGGACGAAGCCGTAAGTTTGGAGTCTCTCGAGCGATGTTCGTAAAAAAAGGATAGGAAGAAGAAAAAAGAATCGAGTCGTTCCAAGATGCAAAACAGAGATTCGATCTCAGATTTCAGGAGAGTTAGGATCGTTGATCGAACGGCTGTCCTCGTATTTTGTCGTTTCTAAGCTGGTCGAATTTTAAATTCACCGGTTAAACGTTCATCGAACAACTTAGGCAAAGTTAGGCAAAGATCGCAACATAAGAAAACGACAACAGAAACGTCATAGAAACGTCATTATTTTTAGTTCACTTTCGTATTAAACCTCCCACTTTATCGATCGATGTCAGAAGCGACTGACAAAAACATGACCCTAAAAAATATCCGAGATACTAGAAGAATCAAACGACATGCGATCAAACGAAAACGATCAAATCGATTTCGATCACGACGACGTTGAAGGAAGAAACTCACGATTTTCCAAGATCCGACGGATTCCAGAGCAAAATACCTTCTTTCCTTTGATCGGGATCGATCGATTAAAAAGACGCTATTCTCACTGGCGCTCTAACTCGTCTTTAAGTTGACGATTTGCATTGCGCAAGCGCCATCGATCAATCTACGGCCCGCGCCTACTAATTAATCCATCGAAATAAGCTCGATCTCGCGAACGATCGCTCGGTGTAGTCGAATTCGTTACGGAGTCTGAAGCAGTCCATTAGATGCAAATAAGTCAGCTAGCTCGGCACGTGGTTGGTCTGAGCCTTTCCTTCCTAGCTTCGTCCTCTTCCTTCTCTCGCGTACAAAACGCACGTCTTCGCGCGCAAACGACTCCTACCGTCTCTTTCCCCTAGACTATCTTCGTCCTGCTTGCTATCTTCCTCTCTCTCTCTCTCTCTCATCGTTTGAAAGCAGCCCCTAACGTCTATCCATCCCAGTCCATCAGTCCGTCGAACCACGCCGATCCCTCTTTCTCACTCGCAGTTCTAAGACCTCAAAGCGCAAGGTTCGTCTTAATTACAGTTGCCTCGAGTCAATATCGATGGTAATTAACCTGCTTACGAGATCCCCTCGGCTCGCCCATCCTCGATAGGAGAATGTACGCCGCCCGAACGAACGCGTGTGCGTCTAGTAACGCAGGTCCGATGATGCTTGCCCGATCGTCTTCGACTTTATTTCGGTTCTTGGAAGGTGGAAGGGTTGATGATTCGATCTCCTTCGAAGACGAAGGAGAATAGCAAACGTACAAGAATTCAGTCGCTTTTCCGAATACATTTTGCTTAGGTGGATTCGATCAGGATTGTAAGAAGAAGAAGAAGAAGCTGGCGGCGTTTAACACTTTATTTTGTTTTTTAAACGTAGAAGCGAGGATAATTATTTATCAAAAGATAGCAGATTACTAATTCGTAGGTCGATCGTCAGAACGTAAGAGGAAAAAGGTGGAAAATTCTAAAACTGGCGAAAGAATATAGCAAAAGTACGAGAATTCAGTCGCTTTTTCGAACACATTCTTCTTAGGTGGACTCAATCAGGATTGTAAGAAGAAGAAGAAGCTGGCGGCGTTTAACACTTTATTTTGTTTTTCAAACGTAGAAGCGAGGATAATTATTTATCAAAAGATAGCAGATTACTAATCCGTAGGTCGATCGTCGAATCGATGCTTTATCAAAACGTAAGAGGAAAAGCTGGAAAATTCTAGAACTGGCGAAAGAATATGGCAAAAGTACAAGAATTCAGTCGCTTTTCCGAACACATTTTTCTTAAGTCGATTCCATCAGGATTGTAAGAAGAAGAAGAAGAAGAAGAAGAAGAAGAAGAAGAAGAAGCTGGCGGTGTTTACCACTTTATTTTGTTTTTCAAACGTAGAAGCGAGGATAATTATATCGATCGATCGACGGATCTCAATTTTGTCAGCAGAGGAAAAACGTAGAGGGAAAAATTGAAAAACGCTAGAGTATAGTGAAAAAAAAAATAATGGCAAACGTACCAAAATCCAATCGTTTTCCCGATGAACTCGCGATGCGATTTCCGATTGGCAGCGGATCGACCGGAACTTTCACGTGCGTCCACTCGCTATAGAAGAAAGAAAAGAAGGAGAAGGAAAATAGAAAGGATAAAAAATAAGAGAGGAAAGGTTGGCGTTGGGTGCGCGGAGAGTTTGGATAGCGTCGAGACCGAGCAGTAGACGGTATCCGGCGAGCTGGTGTATTAAGGCGCGCGTCAGAACTTCGCAGATAAATTATCTATTAGTCGTTCGGGCCCCTCCTTTCCCTCCGCGGCTCGTCGGCCATATATTTCCACGGCTCGCACCCACCATCCACTAAATAATCGCGCGGCGCCTATCTAACGACGCGTCGCGAATACAGCCGCGCGATACGCCAGCTCGAAACGCGCCGTATGCCGGTGAGCACGAACGACGACGGCGGCGCCTTATCGCCCTTGGTTAATTCGCAAAATTCCTATGGCGCCGCGTTAAACGCGTACAACATAATATCGGAGATTCGAAAAAGTATCGAGCCCTATTCTCGTTGGATCGCGTCTTAGAAAGGCTCGATACTTTTTCGAATAGCCGACATATGCACACGATGCACTCGCGTTCGAAGTAAAGCTTATTAATTAGTTCGACGATTATGCAATTAGACGCGTATATTAATTAGCAAAAAAGCTAATTAATTAGCTCCTTCGGATGTCCACTTACGTACTAATGGACGCTTGTCTAAATTCACGTTCGTAGGTAGGAAGAAAAGTCTGGTGCATTTCTTTGGGCCCGATACGATGACGCTTTTGAGCGATCCAATGGTCGATAAAATGCGTACATTGCAGCGATAAAACACACACGATGCACTCGCATTTGTCCAGAAAAAATAAAGAAGCTAATTAATTGGTTTCTTTGGATGTCCACTTACGCAATAATGGACGCGTGTATTATTCCACGTTAGTAATTAATTGTTGGAGCGTGGTGAATTTCTTTGGAACGGAACGATGACGTTTTCGAGCGTATTTTGCGCATCGTGCTCGAGAGGGGGTAATCTAATAACGAGTAAAATTTCTATAACATCCGCGTTAAACGTACGCGATAAAATACACGCGAAAAAATGGAAAAGCAAATTGGTCTCTTTGGATGTCCACTTTCGCACTAATGAACTCGTCTATTAATCGACTTTCGTAAGTAGTAAGAAAATTCCGGTGCATTTCTTTGGACCGACACGATGACGTATTTAAGCGATTTCACGATCAATAAAATGCTTACAATGCAGCCATAAAATACACACGATGAACTAGTATTTGACGACCAAAAATAAATAAGAAAATCGATCTCTTTGGGGATGTCCACTTACGCACTAATGGACGCGTGCATAAATGATTAGATATTGAATTATTCGGAAAATAATTTCGTTTCTTTATCTGTGAAAAAATGTTCTTTTTTAATGGTCTTTATGTTGTTTTAATGAAAAACTACAGGGGAGAAACGAAAAGTTAGAAAAATGTGGTGAATTTCTTTCGCGATCGAACGATCGGTAAAACGCCTATAAAACCCACACGACGATTCGCATTCGTTCAGAAGAGAAATAGAAAGCGTTACGAAGGGGACGTCCGAACTCTCGTCTAGCGCGTACACATACATTTACCCAGGAGCGCGTGGATCGGCGTTTGTCGGCGAGCAGAAGGGCGCGGTGTTTCCCTTCGACCCGACACGACCACGTTTCCGAGCGCATTTTGCGCGCGTCGTGTCGTGCCGACCGACGTGTTTCAATGAATGCTTAAGCGCGTCGGACAAAGAAGAAAAAGCCAGTTACAATGCCAAGGGAAAAACCGCGACTGACCAAAGAAAGGTACGCCTCCCTCCTCTATTACCCCACTCCGCTCCTCCTCCTCCTCCTCCCTCCCACTCTCCGATCTCCAGCGCCTTCGCCGCCCTTTCATTTCCCGTGGAACTCGTGCGGGAATACGTTAACCGACGACCCTGTGTCCGCGATCGATTTCCAACGACGAAATACTTCTCCAACCGCGAATACATCCAGTCACTCGGCTTCTTAAAATAACATGGGAATCATCTTCGTAAATATTATCCTTAAAGTTGGAAACATTGATTTAGCCCGACGGTTGAACTCGATCGCAAACTATCTCGCGACGTAGGGCGCCACTACGACAAGCACCACGCTTTACCTTCCCATATACCCACGCATGAATATAGAAACGCGAAATAAGCGCAAAATGCACTCGTTCGATATGCCTTTAAAAATATAAATTCCCGCGGACTGACAGAGACAAACTGAGAGAGAGAGAGAGAGAGAGAGAGAGAGAGAGAGAGAGAAAGAGAGAAAGAGACAGACATTCAAGAACCTCGCGATGAAAGAGGGAAAGAGAAAGAGAGAGGGGGGCTGGGACTCGCAACGAGCGGGAGAGAGACGGAAAGACGTATTCGATTGCAGGTCGCGAGTTCACGTTGGTGCGGTGCAACGGCTGATCGAACCTGGACGTAGGTTCGTACGATCGCGTGCCAGGCCTGCAGGTGCCGTTGCATAGGCCCATACATAATGCATAATATCAAGACTCCCAGAGTTGTTTCGCGGCGAGCTTTCAATCGCACCCCAGCCTCCCGCCATCCGTTCGCCTTCTATGCTATAACCGCCCTCTCCTCCTCTCCTCCTCTCCTCCCTCGGTTCGTTCCCTTCCTATCGCTAGCACCACCACCACCACTACCACCACCAAGAGACCACTGGTATCACCGTCACCGCCACTACCACGAGAATCACCGGTACCAGTCGGTCTTCGACTGTATCGTTCCTACGGGCGGCGCCGGTGGGTCGATAGAGTTTTACTTTTGTCCCGTTGCCTCTCGTTTTACGCTCTTCCATCGCGGGGGATTATCGGTGCTCGAAGCTGCAACGATTATGGACTCTATACGGAAAGGAAGAAAACGAGGCAGAATGGAGAGGAAAAAGACTGATGGGTGGACGGGAATTGGCGGCGGTAGACTGGGACTTAGTACTTTCTTTTTTTCTTTCTTTCTCGTATTATTTCTCGTTTGCGCGTTAATACAAATAAGGCAATTCTCCGTTGGAGGTAGATGAGTTGATGGAGATAAGGAAACGAGGAAGGTTCCGATGTTGCGATTTGCTATGAGCGAAGCCAACGATGTACACGAACTTCGGCTTCCTACGGATTCGAACACGCGCACGGAAGATCTTTTCCTTTTTGAGGAAGCTAGTACGTCCATATCCCTGCGGATTAACCAAATTGGAGAATAAGAATCGAAGAGAAGCGAAGGTATCCGCGTGTCGTTATTTTGCCCCTTTACCGGCGAACCTAACGACGTCCGGCTCGTTCGTGCTTCCCAACGCTAACCGGACGTCCGATCGCGCACGCGAAATGCCAGGTACTTGTCTATTTCCTGTTGCTATTTCTTCTTTTTCTGATTCTTCTTCTCGTTCTTCTTCATCTTCTTCCATTTCTTCCGTCGAAAGGAGCGAACTCGAGGTAGTAACTCAAAAAGTTAGCGATTTATCTATTTCTACTTTTTCTCTTCTGTTTCTTCTTCTTCTTCTTCTTCTTCTTCTTCTTCTACTGCTTATTCTTCTTCATCTTCTTCCATTTCTTCCGTCGAAAAGAGCGAACTTGAGGAAGTAATTCAAAAAGCTAACGACTTGCCTACTCCCTGTTTCAACTTCTTCTTCTTCTTCTTGTACTGCTTTTTTTCTGGTTCTTCTTCTTCTTCTTCGCCATCATCATTATCATCTTCTTCTTCTAGCACTGCTTTTTCTACTGGTTCTTCTTCTTCATCATCGCATCTTCTTTTTGTTCGACTTGTTCCGTCGAAAGGAGCCAACTGAAGGAAGTAATCACGTCTGGAGGGTGCTTCGAGGTCGCCTCCGGCCGAATCCATCGTCGTTTGACAGTTTTGGCGCTATTTCGTGTTTAAAAAGGTCGCGCAGGGAACCCCGGCTAATCAGACGTCGAACGTTTGGATGTTTAATAAAGGCAACGGCGTCGTCGCCATCGATGTTGCGCCGGACCGTGTCTCTTGCCACGCGAGTTATTAACCCGGCGCAATCTCTCCCAAGATTTTGATTACTCTCTCGTCGGCTTTCAAAGGCATCAAGCCGACAGTTTCGTTAACGGCGACTACGCGATAATTATGCGGTATCGCGGTTACGTCGACCGCGACGGGGTATCGCGACTTACTCGGTTTCAAACTCGGTTCCCATTCGACCGTGGAATGGAGACGCGACTCCAATCCGGAAGGATTCCAGGGTTGCTCGAGCCGAAACTTCCGGCGGATTTTCCCGTGGAGACCGGTCGCTTTCGACATCGACTCTCATCGCTCGTCGCTCGTGATCGAGTTCTAACAACGTCACGGACCTTATTTGTACGCGATTAAACGAATTGTTCACGCTTCATTGAGTGGAATCGTAAGTATTATCGCAACATCGAAGAAGCTGCTGTCGAGATATAAGCGTTTTTGTTCATTAAAAGGAAGCACTCGCGATCGCCTTGAGAAGTATCCGTTCACTCGTGGTAGCCTTGTTAACCATCCGCACACTCGAGGTGGACTTCTTAAGTATCCGGGCACTCGCAGTAGCCATTTTGAGTATTCTTTCATTTGCGGTGGCCTTAAGAAGTATCCGTGTTAAATATCGTCTTGTTAAGTATCCGTGGATTCGCGGTGGCCTTGTTGAGTATCCTTGCACTCGTGGTGGTCTTGAGAAGTATCCTTGCACTCGTGGTGGCCTTGAGAGATATCCTCGCACTCACAATGGCCTTGTTAAGTATCCTTGCACTCGCGGTGGCCTTGAGAGATATCCTCGCACTTACAATGACCTTGTTAAGTATCCTCGCACTCGCGGTGGCCTTGTTAAGTATCCGTGCGCTCGTGGTAGCCTTTAGAAGCGGATCGTAAGTTTCGATCTTACGTTGGGGAAAATTTGTTCCACGACTTTATTCCGCGCATGAATTTTTTTTCCGGGCTTCGTCTATGCGTCGACGGAAGAAAGGTTTCGTTTCGGTTGTTTCTCTTAGAACGAGAATGCGAGCAGAGAGTTCTGATACGGTTGGTACATCGAAAAAGGAAGAGAGAAACAGCTCGGGACGACTCGCACCGTGGATGGAATTTTCCATGGGACAGTTTTTACTCGTAAACGTCGGTGGAAACCGCGACGCTGGTTAAAAACGAAATACGTACGGCGACGCATACTCCTGGTCTACCTACGATGATTCTTTTTCTTCCAGCTGCTCCTCGTATTCGTATCGCGTATCGCTCCATTTTATCCGTCACCCTATTAATAAATATCCCTCGTCGTTTTATTTCAATGTTTAATCAAGTTCCGATTTCGGTTCGTCGCTCTCGAGGAAAAATAGAAATTAATACGAACCAGATGAAAAGATCTTAGTAGTTAGTGGCTTAGTAGTTAGAAACTCGTTGTAAGCGGACGACGCAGTCATAGAAGAAAAAATCACAAAACTTAGACATCGACTGGTTAAGATGGACAATATTTAACCCATTCCCAGGCATAGCGGCCCAAACCTTCTGATCTTAATTTGGGTATTTAATAAAGGTATTTAATAGTGGTATTTAGTAGTGATATTTAATAGGGATTTATAATAGTGGTATTTAATAAGGGTATTTAGTAAAGATATTTAAATTACGCCGAGAGTTGGTTAACCCGATTTATTATAAGTAGAGAAGGTTATAAGTCGATACAAGTTCAACTTATAAAGTAGTTAGTGATCCAGACCTCGTTGTAAGCGGACGTCGCAGCCATGGAAAAAAAAATTACGAAGCGTAGCCATCGACTGAATAAAATGGACAATATTTAACCTATTCCCGACCAAAGGACCTGAAACCTGATCTTGAAATAAGTATTTAATAGGGATATTTAATAGTAGATATTTAATAGTGGTATTTAACACTAGATCGTGACTGCTTTCTGAAAGAATAACTAATCCATCAAAAATATTTAAAATTAATTTTTAATGTTATTTTATATTATTTAAAGCCACATAATATGTTATTAGTAAATATTAAATAATAAAGAAAATTTAATTCACTTAGAAAACAGAAAATATAATAGAAAAAAATTAGGTGACCGTGCATACGACCAAGCAGTCAAAATGACTTCTTCGGGCAATCTAGCGTTAAAAGGGATATTTAAATTGAATCGGGAGAAGTTTAACGAATACAAGTTCGACTAATAAATGAAGCAGTGTCTCGGACCTTGTTGTAAGGAAACAATGCAAACGTCCAAGAAAAGATCACGACGCATAGACATCGATTGATTAAGACGAATATCGCTTAACCGATATACTATTAAGTTCGATAACCAGACGAACCGATTAGTTACACGGACCTCGTCGTAGCGCTGTCACCTCGAAGCAAACGGTTCGTTTCTCGACCAACGTCGAATTTCGGCGTGTTATTACACCACCAATACTGTTTGCATTTCGTCGACGGAACGGTGAGTGTGTGAAAAAGCTACGCGATAAAGGGTTACGTTGCACGTTTTTCCGGCTCCTTCTCCTTTTCTTTCTCCTTCTCGTTGTACCACGACTCGGCTAAAAACACGGATATTGAGAACGAGCCTCGAAAAATACATTTTTCTTCTTCCTCATCTTCTCTTATTTTTCTTCTTCTTCTTCTTCTTCTCTTCCTAGTCGAAGTTTCACGTTTTTCCTCTCTGTACAGCCGGTTTATATTAAAGCAGCTTTTGTTCGTCGACCATTGATCGAACGTCCGTGCAAATTATCGAGGATAGGAGCTAGAAAACGGGAGGAACGCTAGCGTAAAACGCGTAGAGGTACGAACGCGTACAAGGATTCGTAAAATTCGATTTTAACTACGGTAGGACGCGCGCTTCGGTTACGAAGCGAAATTCGCGCGATCGACGGGACGCTTTGAAGAATTCAAATTCGAGGTAGAGGCTCTTCCTCTTCCCTTTATCTCGAAATATGCGAGTTCCTACGCACTCGTGTTTCGCAATTGCTCGCTGAGCGAACCGCGATTCAAGATTATTCTTCAAACTTTCGTTCGTAGAGCTTAGAAAGGACGCGAGTTTCGACGAATCGGAATCGGAGTACGCGAACGAGTGGCGACGCTTTGCTTCGCAGCTTGTTCCTGGTAAGCGCGGCCCAAGATTATTCCGGCCAATTTCGACTGGTACGCCGATACGTGCGGTCCGTTCGTAGAACGTCGGCACTCCGAGGAGGAGGATTACTTCGTTCGGTCCGACAACGAAGGCCATTCGAGGCTGCAAAGGTGCAGAGACGCACCGCTTCGCCTGTTTCCCAAAATTCTAGTCTTAACTCTTCCCGAAATCGATCTTGTTTTTCACTTATACTCGTGAAATTCGTCTTTTGCGTCGACGCCATTGATATTCGTCATTGTAAAAAACAGGAAGAAAAAATCTCGGACTCTCGCTTTTGATCCAATCATTAAAAATTGCTTGTAGAACGTCAGCATACCGAGGAAGAGAATTATCTCGTTTGGTTAGACCACGAAGGCCCATCGAGACTGCAAAGATGTATTACATCGGCTGATAAGTTTCCGGGCTAAAAATAATGCCCGGTAATGCAAAATGAAGCTTGCACGTTTCTTTGATACCTTCGGTGTGTCAGCTATTTCTTGCGTCTTCACTTTACGATTTTCCAATACAATTTTGTGGAATTTTTTATGTTTTTTTATGTAACCACCTCTTTTCAGCGACCAGTACGTACCGCAGCATCGGTGTTTGTACGACCACGTTTAAATTCGGCAAGCCTGTCAATAATGGTCGATTTTCCTAGTGCAGGGTCCGGATAATACTTTTCCAGCCAAGCTTTCGTTTCAACGCTGCTTTTTCCCATCAAAAGCAATGGTTTATCAACACACGAAATTTATTCGTTTCACTAAAACCGCTGCAACTTTTGAATCAATCGTCGGTTCGTTTGAAATTTTTGTAGCAACCTTTTGAAGGTCAGTAAAACTTTCTAAAAAAATATTAATTTTGTATTCGCGGCGCTATTCGTCTGTCAGCTCGGGAACTTATTTGCCGATGTTTTATTTCGTGTCGATCGCTACTGAAATTCGTTATAAAAAAAAGGAAAAAAAATTGATCGTAAAACGTCAGCGCTTCGAGAAGGAAAATTATCTAATTCTGTTAGATAATTAGATAGATGCCATTCGAGGCTGCAAAGGTGTAAAAAACCTTAATCCTCTCCAAACTCTCCATTTTATTTCTCATCGGTACTCGAGACCGATATCGCACGGTCTGTTCATCTATTAGGTTATTTGCATAGTTATTTCGTTTTTTTTTTTATAAAAGCGTTGTTTTTTGCGTTTTCTTGTTATTTATGTGGTTTTGGGTTTCTATTGTGGCGGTCGCTTAAATGCCCGACAAAAATCACATCTAACACCCAGTCTGTGGTAGACTGGGGGA
>JAITYT010000824.1:438351-448485 GCA_025433975.1 Liostenogaster flavolineata
GTCACTGGCCCTAATCCTAATGCGTCTTATTTATGCAGGAACGCCGTCTCGCAGCGCACCGCAACGCTGAAGACCTTAACGGCTTTCAATTTCCGTTGGCCATCAATATTATTTAGTTTAGTTTGGACCGGCTTCTCGCGCGTTACCCGAACCTTCGGCATGCATCTCACGCCTCCGCCAAGGAAATTACTTGTCCTCCTCTCGTTCCAGGCAACGCGCGAGCGCTACGCGACGCGCCATCTCTCCTTCCTCGCCCGGTCCCACGAAACTCCTCTCTCGCGACCCGCCGCGCCCCGGATACCCTTTCGCGGCCCTACATCCATCCATCCCTCGCTTCCGGTATCCCCTCGTGCCCCCGGCAGCCTCGCGATCGCCCTTCTTTCCCGAACGATCCGACGGACATCCGTCGGAACGTCCGACGCCTCTCGATCGCGCCGAAGGAACGCCAACGTCGCTCCGATCTCCGATTTCACCCCGAAACGGGACTTCCCCTCTCCCCCTTCGCTACGACAGTCGCGTTCGACTCGGCCTTTGGCATCGATTCGACGAGAAACGCTCGAGAATTGACGACTTTTATCTTACCTCGTCTCGCTTCTCCTTCGTTACGCATCGTATTCTTCCTTCTTTCGTCCTCTTCGTCCTCTCATCCCCTTTCCCTCTTTCCCTCCTGGCGCTCGCGTAACTCATCTCGTCGCCACGACGAAATGAAAACGGTAGATATTTCAGCGTGAGCATATCGCGCCTATTTCGCCGGAATATTTCCGCGGGAGGCGGTATTTTATTCGGTTAGGCGAATAAACGCGACGCGCCACCGCCGCGTGCGGCAGCGAAAAATGTCTCGCGATTCAACAGCGACGTTTTTCTCGTCGGTGCGTCGCCCCCTGGTCCGGGGAGCGACGAGCTCGCGTGGCTATATATATTGAGTCTTCCTTCGTGTAAAATATTAACTGTAGATTGACTTGAGGAATAAAAGTGGTTTTCTGATCTTTTATCTGAAATTTGGGTTTCGAGCTAGGCATTTTGTAGCAATCGATTCGACGAATATTTTTGAATTATGGACGAATAAGTCCATTTTTCATACTTAACTAGCATATGTTATATATTTCTTCGTATATAATTTACTCGTTATTTCATTCTTTCTAGGTCAGGTAGCCCTTTTCTATAGCCTCTGAATGTATCGAATAACAATTTCAGAAGCCATTGAGAATAAGTGCACTTCCCATTGTTATTTTCTCATATCGACTTTGCAATAAAAACTAAATTATTCTTCTTCATTCGATATGTTTTAGTAATACTAAAACACGACAAATTTATAGTAACTGTCACCGTTACTCTCGCTGTTTAGAACTGTTCCAGATACAGACTTGAAAAAGACGCTAATTTTTAGTAAGTTTTATGTACATGTTTTTTTTAATATGTATTATCTAAACTTTGGTTAAAACATCAAAATATTACGTTAAGGTGTTCGTAAAAATTGATTTGTTTTCAAAAACAGTAAATAATTTTTTTTAACCGTAAAAACTCTGATTTAAGATGATAGAAATAAATTTATAGTTAAGGTATGAAGAATGAAAATGTCAAGGGAAATAGAGAATGATATGCCATTTTATCCTATTCAAGGAGAGACATGGATTTCTGATATTCATTAATTTGTAACGTATACGTGAATTTATAAATTGCCGTTAACCCTTTGCGTATTAGTAGTTACGACGCAAAACTGCCTAAAGTTTTACTTTCAAATTTTTACCACGTAGACAATACTCTTAAAACAATTGAAAAGTACAAGTTAGAACAAGTCCAGTGTACACAAATATTCGAAATTGTAATAACATTTCCATGATTTGTTCTCAAAGGGTTGAAGCGCTACTCCTAGAGGAATTGTAGAGAATTCTTTATCGCAAAGATATAGGTTAATATACGAATGTAATATCAACGCTATACGTTTAAATCGTATAATATTTCGTCGTATTCATTTTTTAGATTTATTTAGATACTAAATTTCCAGTGAACGTACTTACTAATTTATTATTAATTAAAATTTAATTGTCGCATGTCCAACAACTAATTGTGTTTGTCTAAACTAATTTGATTTTATGTTTATCGTGGGTAATATTATTTGATGCAATTTTCTTATATTTTAAATTCAATTATCGCATCTATAATCTACACCATGCTTGTCTAAAATTGATCGATTTTACGATTATAGTACGTTATATTTCGCAACAAAGTATCAATAAAAATCGATGAGTCCATTCACAGGGAATAGTACAAAGAACATTTCGAATCATTTATTTTTTCCGATTAATTTAGGTACACTGCTTCATTTAGGATACCTTAGAGATTAAAATATGAATGTACAAAATGGAAAAACTGGAGATCAAAAGGGGGTGGGGTTTTAGTCAGTAAGAATCTGACACTCCCCGTTGGCACGTGCCAACGGGGGTCTTATGCAAGATTTCCCCACCGCCTCGAAAACAAATAAAAAAAAAATGTATCGGTAAGTAAGAAACATATTCATTTAACTTAAAGCAAACCTTAAACAAGTTTTAAAACCTTTTTACGAAATAGATCAAAATGTTTTTTGACGGTATCTTCTTGCACGATGCTCCTAGCGTAAAACCAACAACCGATATGAATTCGACGCGTGAAAATCTATAAGAAAACACCTTCAAAACAAAGAAATACAACGTTTCAATACACAATGACGCATAGATCAGGTCAAAAGTTAGAAAATAAATGTTGTAATTTTCTAGCTGCATTGCGTTCAAACGTATTTGCATTTGCCGTGTAACACTCAGAACGATATCTACGCGTCACTGTTAGTTTTTTTTACACCGTTACTCAGCGTCCATCGAGTAGCCCTCCACCCGAATGAAAAGTCCAGCAAAATCGGCGTCGCTCAACGCGTCAACCATCGTCGAAACCTCGCGCATGTAATAATAGAAAACAGTTGAAACTCTTTAATAAGCCTTGCCGATTGGATTCAACTTCGACGACAAGAACGAGGAGGAATCACCTCGTTTCCTCGTCGCGTTCTCTCGTAGCTCATTCGACGCGGCTGTAATAAAATATTAAACGGATGGTAACTGCCGTATGGCAATTATCGTTACGCGGGAACGTAAACGTAGTCCGCCAAAGTACGTAAATTATTCGGGTGAAATTTTCGAAGACGCCAATATCAGCGCGAAACTAACTTTCGCAAACGTCGTAGGACCAAGTACGAGCGGAAGATGGGAACGTAACGCGTTAAAATTCTGAGATGGAATGGCAAATTATCGCGAATTCGGCGCGAACTTGAAAAAGTACGGGCTAAGGCGCGATCGCGTGTCGCTCGATGTTGTGATAAACCCTTCGTTCTCCTTCCAGCGGAAGACACGATAAAGAAAGAAAAATAACTTCGATGGAGCAAGCCGATAACAAGCCCGTCGCTTTGACGGCGATTGCGTCGGTTAATTACTCGATAAAGCGCAGCCGCCGCGAAGAGGCGCTTTATTCCGCACAGTGATTCGTTCTTGAAGAGCAGGTGATATTCGCTGATAATTTGTAAGAGATATTGCCGTGAAATTTGGACAGATTATTATACGTAATGATATTAATTTATCGATTAAAGGAAAAAATTATAATAATTATGCAGCGTGGATTCGAATTTCTCTTATAGAATATATTATAATATTATCATACTAATAAATATATAATATTATCATATTATAATTTAAAATTATAATAAACTTGTAACAATACAAATTATATAATTATCGTATTATTTAATATATTATAATATAATAAATTATAGTAAATTTTATTACAATTCGGTTGCCTGTATTCCGTCCTAACTTTCTAATAAACTAACTTTTCAATAAAAGAAACCTTATACGAAGCAAGCCAAAATTAATGGTCTGTTCGCAAGAAAATAAATAATATTTCAGACTGAATCACGGCTCACTAGCGATACGCGACAACCGTACTACGAGCTGAAAAAATTGATATTAAACGATAAAGAATAAATATTCTACAGACCTGCGTTTCCGTCACCGTACAATTAATTTATATAATTATTTAATAGCTTATGTAATATATTATAAATATATATATATATCATATATTTATATATTTTATATCGTATTTATATACATATATATATTATTATATTAGGTTGGGATTTTGAGGTTGGGGAAAAAGTATATAGCATACAGTATAATATACTATAATATATTACAAGCATATATAAATATAACGCATTACTAAAAATATGTTAGCGACTTCACCTCGGATGCAAAGCAACGCGAACCCCTCCCCTTTCCGTGCGTTAACGTTACCCCGATCGATGGAGAATCGATCGCGAGAGTTTCCAAGGCGCGTCCTCGAAAGGAGTAACGACGAACTACGTGGAACGCGATCCAGGACGAATCCGGCGTCTCGAGAGACCCGTCGACTGGACGTCCGCCTCGGTGGGAGCTCGCGTAATCCCGCGAACGTTAACCTCCCTCCCCCGCGGAGCAGTTCCGGTTATCAATGCGGCGAGTCCGGTGCCGCGTTCGTATTCCATTAAGACGAAAACTGGAATACGACGAGACCGATTCGAAGGGACGTCGCGATTCTGCCTTCCGGCGAGCGCGGGTTAAGTCCCTTCCCGGACGGAGCACGGCGACGATCAAATGGAATTACAAACCAATTCGACGAGATCGTTACGATCGTTCTCCGTCCTCGAGCTTTCTCTCTTTCTCTCGCGAGCGATCGAGCTTTCACCCACGCACGCATATATATGCACACACAAACGCATACGTACGTGTATATATTGTATGTATATGTACATGTGTATACACACAACATGCACCTACATTTACAAACACATACACGCACGCACACGTAGAGAGGAATCGAAGGGACGAAGGCGGTTCTCTCACAGCGTTGCGTTCGCTTCGTCGTACCTCCTCGGGATTTAACGCGTTTCATTGGACGAGTTCGACCATTCGTTTCGAATGGGACGAGAGGCTAGTGGCGAAAGTCGCGATCGATTATCTCCTTCGGAACATCGCCTTACGACAAGGCGTAAGAAGAGTAAAAACGAAGAAAGGGAGTAAGAGAGAGAGAGAGAGAGAGAGAAGAGGGCGATCGATCGGTCGGATTTTTTCTAAAATCCTACAGCCAGAAGCTCGCCGTTCCTCGGATACTTTCTCAGGCCGATACTGGCAAGACAATGGCGTACTTTGTGGCGCCGTGATTAAAACAAGAGGGCGAGGAGACCAACGAGCAAAATGGGCCGGGAGGGAGAGACGTTCGTCTCCCTTTACCTCTCTTTCTCTCTTCTCTTTCTTTCCATCTATCTTTCTCTTTCTCTTTTTCTGTTCCTTTCTCTTTCAGTGCAGGTGGATTTAAAGATAGGGAGAAAGAGAAAGAGAAGAGAAGAGCGTAAGAAGGAAGAAGACACGTCCGTGGGTGCGCGGATGCACACAGTGTCGACGAGTTTGGAGTTCTTTTCATTACCGGTGAGCTCACCTCAACAACAATGAGATACTCGGCGTGTACGCGGCGTTCGCCGCTATTTTAGCTTCCGTCTTTGTGCGACGCGCACGAGGACAACGACGACGACGAGGACGACAGCGGGAACGGGAACCGAGACGCGTACGGGAAGCGCGGCACGCGCTACTTTATTGTGTTTCGAAAAGCTTTCTCTCGACACCCACGCGGGGGAAAAAGGGGCATTCCGAGAGCCGAGCATTCTCGTGGCGGAGTTCGGCACGAGAGAGAATTGTCAGGGTAATCGCGGCTACGTACGTCCGATTAGCCGCGAACGACCTTTTCCAAAGCTTTGAGAATGAATCGGGAGAAAGGATTTGTTCATGGAGAAACGACGATGAAGATGGCGAGGAAAAATATAGGGGAAGAGGTCAAACGAGCTGCCCTAAGTCGAGACTTCTTCGAGGATGTGGGTCGAACACGACTCTCGTCGCGCGAGAACGTTACGACTCGTAAGACAACGTTAAGACTCGTACGACAACGTTAAGACTTGTACAGCAACGTTACGATTCGTACGACAACGTTACGACTCGTAAGACAACGTTAGGACTCGTACGATAACGTTACAACTCGTACAAAAATATTACGTCTCGTACAACAACGTTTACGACTAGTACAGCACCGTTACGACTCGTAAAACAACGTTAAGATTTGTAGACCACGTTAAGACTCGTACTGAAATATTACGACTCGTACAACAACGGTACGACTCATACAACAATATGACGACTCGTAAAACAATGTCACGATACGTAAGACAACGTTAAGACTCGTACGACAACATTACGACTAGTACGACACCGTTACGACTCGTAAAACAACGTTAAGACTCGTACAGAAATATTACGACTCGTACAACAACGTTTACGACTCGCAAGACAACGTTACGACTTATACAACAATATGACGACTCGTACAACAATGTTCATGACTCGTACAGCAACGTTTGCGATTCGTACAACAATATTTAAGACTCGTACAACAATGATACGACTCGTAAAACAATGTCACGATACGTAAGACACCGTTACGACTCGTAAAACAACGTTAAGACTCGCACGACAACGTTCACGACTAGTACGACAACGTTTGCAGCTCGTACGACACCGTTACGACTCGTAAAACAACATTAAGATTTGTAGACAACGTTAAGACTCATACGATAACGTTACGACTCATGCAAGAACGGTTAGGATTCGCAAGACAACTTTACGACTCGTTTGCGACGTTACGACTCCTACAACAATATTACGACTCGTACAACAATGTTTACGACTCGTACGGCAACGGTTGCGATTTATACAACAATATTTGCGACTCGTACAACAACGATACGACTCGTAAAACAACGTCACGACACGTAAGACAATGTTTACAACGATACCGAGCAGCGCGATAGCACTTGTCTAATTCCGCATCACTGCGACTCAACCAAGCCAAGTGGAATTTCGTGTTGCTTTGAAATAGACTTCGTCTTTCAAACTCTAATGCGGTCTTATACAAGCTAACGTTACACTGTCTCTATCGTAATCTTCGACTTGGCGATCACCTGTTTCGTCAAGCGATCCAAGCGCGAACAACTTCCAACATCAAAGACCGAAACGCGCAGAACGAGCCGCTTTTGTAGAAGATGATCTGCCTCGAGATCGCATCGAGACGACGAAACATTCGACACGCGATGAAACACGGATCGATCGATCTTATGACATACGAGGCAGCGATTCGAACACCGTGACAACGATTTAACGATCGACATCGGGCCGTCCCTTAATTACCCGCTTATTCGCGTAGATGGCGTTGGAGATAGCGCGCGATCGAATCACCGGCCATTTTGCGCGCGATAACCCAACGAACATGTCGGATAACGTTCGAATCACTATCGATTGATCATCGTCCGATGACGGCCAGCTGGTCGTCGCATTCAGAACGAATCCGTTCGATCTAGGAAGGAAATTCGAAAAGGGTTTAACCCTTTGGCCTACAACCACGAGTGAGACTCGAATTTGAGCAATAAACAATAAGCGCGAGCCTGACTCGTGACACTTTTTTCAGACTTTTTTCCTTCCTTATCTTAATCGTAAAATTATTAGTTGTGCCCAAACGTTGTTTATTATTTCACAATTCCTTTCGTTGCGCCGAAATATACATGCCGTAAGACGCATGCATTTTGTACAAGTTCGAGCACACGACCGACCTTCTTGCTTACAATGACTCGAACGATTGGGAGACAGCGGGTAAGCCAAGGAGCTAAAACGAAACGCCGTCTAATTTTCGTCGGATTTTCGACGAATCACTTCCTGGTGACGTAAGATGACCAGGCGTCGTCGAGATGCTCGCCTCGTCGATCTCGTAAAGAGACGAGAGCCGCGAAAAGGACGAGCTAGGAACTTCAGCGCTAGGAACACTTTCATCCCTTTTACTGCTACAACCATATAACGAGAACTAAACCGTCCCTTTCCATCTCTGGGTCCTCCGAGAGAAGCCGTTGAACAGACGGAGACGGAGACAAAGAGAGAAGAGAATAGTGGGAAGACGAACAGGAGGGAGATACCACGCGTGGCATCAGCAGCGAGGAGTAGAAAGAGTCTCGCGAGCGCGTTGGCCCATAGCGGAGGGTTTTAAGTCCGACTTACACGATATCTACGCCGAACACTCACCCAGCGCGTACCGGACGGCCGCTCGCTCCATTTTGTCTCGCGATTCCGCGACGAAATGGCCGCAGTGCCCGTTAAAATGGCGACGACATCGCGACGGATTTTCCCATCGTCTCCGCAGCCGTCTTTCCATTCGGATACGCAGTTACGCGCATCGAAATCGATTTCGACGTGGAACCGCCGTGCATCTTGCAACCTCGATTACGCGGCAAGCGAAGAGGAGTCTCCTACCTCCTTTACGCGTCCTCGTACGAAGCCGAAGCGAGGCGAGGCGAGGCGAGGCGAGGCGAGGCCGACAGTGGTTCTCGATGCTGCTCGCTCCTACCCGGAAATTGAAAGTCCGCGACGTGATATCCGGCGCGCTCGTCCTAGGAAGCAGCCAGCTCGCGGAAAGTTCGCGTTAACGAGGCGGGAGGAGGCGAGAAAAGGAGATAGGAGAAAGCGTAAGAAAGGAAGGAAGGAAGGAAGGAAGGAAGGAGGCGAGCCGTTGCTAGACGTGCTTCTGGTATCTTTCCTTCGGTTCTTCTTCTTCGTTCGTCCTCTTATTATTCTTCTTTCTACTCTTTTTTAGTCCGAGTAGCTAGAGATAGCCTCTATCTGTTAAGTTCGGCAAGCAGACCCAAGCGCCGATCGGCGAAGGCTCGTATCGGCGCGCCTAGGTCGCAACGAAGGCGCGGCGTTCGTGCCGCTCGACGATGAGCAAGAACGACGACGAATTTCCCATTAAATTCCCCCTGTCGATTCGTGCTATCTCGCGGCAACGATCCGACCGTTATAATCGATTCGGCCTGATTTCGGTTAACTGCCGTCATCCAAAGTTTAGCGGGCGCGTCCCCCGCGAACGAGCCAACCTGTATTCGCGTCAGGCATCGACCTTCCATATCGTATAACCTTCTCTCTCACTCTCTCCCTCTCTCTCGCTGGCTCTGTTTGGCTGTGTTTGGCTCTGTCTTACTCCCTCGTTGAATGTGTATGAAAAGGTAGGAGGTAGCTAGCCCCTCCGGTTGGCTCTCTTTCTCTGTTCGGCGAGGCTCTCGGTCGGTGCATCGCGAGCGAAAATCGCGAAATCCGCGCACGCCTGTACGACCGAATGAGATTTCATCCGACGCGGCCACGAGCACGCTTCGCCTACGCCGCACACCTACCTGCCTCGCCTATCCCTGCGTGTCACCGATGTTCCGACTCCCTCCAACTCGTCCTCTCTCTCTCTCTCCTGCTCATACCGAGGTCGGTCGCGTCCATCCTGGCGAAGCGCCGATTCCGCGTCGTTTTACGTCCTGGCTCTTTTTGTCCCCCTTTTGGCATCGCTGTTCTTTCGGCGGCCGAAAGATCGGAGCGCGCGACGAAGTCGACGTCTTTGACTGGAGTCGCGCGAGAATTCGTTGTCGAATTCGTGGTGGAATCGACAACGTGGTGGAGTGGACGAATTCATCGTAGAATTCGTCGAATCGAATAAGGACGGTGATAGTGGTTGGAGGAAGAGGAAAAGGTCGGAAGGAAGAAAAGTGGAATTTTGCGTGTATATAAACTTCCAAAGACGTCGGAAAGTGCGAGACAGGCGAGAATTCATCGTAGAATCTATCGTTGAATTCGTCCAATTGAGAGAAAGAGGCGGTAGGAGTTGGAGAAAGAGAGAAAGGTAGATGAGCAAAAGGAATTAAATTTTTATGCATATATAGACTTTTGAGAGCGACGGAACGTACGAGACAGGCGAGAATTCATCGTAGAATTCATTATAGAATTCGTCGAATCGAATAAGAGAGACGATAGAGGTTGAAAGAAGAGGGAAAAATAAGTAAGGAAGAAAAGTGGACTTCCAAACACGATGACCGCCTCTAGATGGGTGAGAATTCATCGTCGAATTCATCGTTGAATTCGTCGTCGAATCAAATGAAAAGAAGAGAGAGAAGAATTTTTGCACGTCGATAGACTTCCAAAGGTGACGGACCACGCGAGATGAACG
>JAITYT010000824.1:463963-477524 GCA_025433975.1 Liostenogaster flavolineata
AATGACGTAAGACGAAAGGATGTAATTACGTATTCGCGAATGGTTAACTGCGATTTATAGATATTTGCATATTATACATAATATCACATAAATATGTATATATGTATGTAAAGAATATTTACTCACGTATTCGATATTCCGGAACGAAGATCTGGAACTGACTTCGAAAGCTCCGTGTCGGGTCGAGAGCTAACGGAAGACCGGAGGTCTATTGTGAATCTTGCACAGTTCGTGCTATGTTTGCATTTTTTAACGGGTTATATTTCTTTCGCTCATAGATGAAAAACAAAACATTACTGTAGGTATAATGCTTTAACTCTTACTGTACACATTGTTTACAAGTGTTGGTATAACGTCGAACACTTAGCATACATATCTACGTTATATGTATGCAAACATTCTCTATAAAGAAATGTTCACTTTCAAATTCCTCGAATATCTTCGTTTTCGTGTCTCAGTTTTATTCACCAAAAATTAGTAAATTCGAGTCCATTATATTTCCTAAACGTTTGTATCATACTCTATAATCAGTAGCTTGATCGAGAAATCTTCGAGACACAGAGAGAAGTAAAAATGAAAATAGTTTCTAACTATTGAATAGAGTAACTATTGAAACGCAAACGTATTATCTATTATATAGAGAAGTGTCCATTTATGAAAAGAGAATGTGAATATTTTGTAATGGTATTTGTCTCATATGCGGTATTTCTTTCTAAATTTCGAATCTCTTTAATAAATAGCGTAACTTCGTTGATTTTTGCGCCTTACGGGACGAGTTCCTATGGGAAGTGATTGACGCGAGCGATACGCTCGCGACGTAGATGATTTGCCAAACAGCCGCCATTTTATCATGCTTAGGAAAGGTCGGACGATTCGCACGAAGCATCGAGAAAATGGAAGTTCGCACGACCGTCTCGGCGCTCCTTTATCGAAGTACGCATTTTAAAAAGCAGTGAAAGAGACGGCCTTACTTAACCGGTGCACGTGCGCGCATATATATATATGCAAGCTTCCGGAACTAATACGTCGTCTTTGCGGCGACAGAAAGTTATATCGAGCGAAGCCAATGGAGGACGTAATGGGAGTCAGCTTAATCCGAGAAGAACCCACTGGCGCGGAGTTGAAATTCTTGAGTTTGCCGATTGGCCGTGGCAAACAAAGTTATCCGCCTAATCTCGTTTCCAAGGCCCCGACAGTTTCCCGAATACAACGTTCCTGGCTGTGTACGACAGCGTACCCAAGCCGTGTTCTCCAATCGGTTTAGCATTAGCACGGAAAAGTTCGAATTACGGAATGTGCAGCGAATATCCATTAGTTCCGGGCGCTTGCACATTTTTCTATGCTCGACGAGACTCCCTACCCCCTCCACTTCGCCCTTCGACGCTCTCAGTCGATTGGCCGGCGTATTCGTCTTCGTCCTCGCCACTCTTCCTACCGTCTCCTTCGTTAAAATTAAGACAGCATCGCCCAAGCGCAAGCTCCAAGAGTAATATATTCGAAAAATTCGAAGAGTGACGATCGAAACGATCGAAGAGTAATATTCAACGAATTCTAAGAAATCTTACGTCGCCGAGAACGTCCACTTACGCCGAACGAGCTTGCATATTTTTCACGATACTTGCGAAAAATGACGCCTCACGGCTGTTCACATCGAACATGTTAACGCCTAGTGAACCGAATAGAGAGACCTTCAATTTTGATCATAGTAATAGCGTTCTTTTCTTTGCGTTATCGTTGGTCATCAGTCATCTTGGCCTAAGAGTCACTGGCAACTGCTCGCCAGCCTTTTTCAGCCTTTATAAAGCACGATGTATAATAAAAAATAATATAATAAAATACAGTGAAGAGAATGTAACGACTATCAGTCCGCGTTGCTTGCGAAAAATGACGTCTCACGGCTGTTGGCATCGAACATTTTAACTCTTAGCCAACCGAATGGGGAGATCTCCCATTTTGACCTTATCAAAGCGTTCCTATGTTTCTGTTATCGTCGATCGTCCGCCTTTTTCCGCCTTTATAAAGCACGGCGCATAATAAAAAGTAATACCATAAAAAATAGTTAAGAAACAATTTTACTTGCGAAAAATCGCTGGCTAAGTGTTAAGACAGCATCAGCGCCAAACTTCGTCCTTCCTTGACACGCATTACGTCAACGTGGCATTCATGACACGCCAAACGAACTGTTCGATACCCTAAATCGTTTCGAGACTGAAAGACACCAAAACGAGACGTTCGAAAATAATTTTTTAACACATTCCGTGCCGTGTGGGGCATGTACGACCCCCGCTGCACTTTCCGTTCAGGCCACTTGGAATTCTCATCGAAAAACAAAGAATTCTTTACAAATTTATTGTAGAGTCATATATAGGCAACTTTACATCATGTATGCAGCATTTATCAGAGTCGTTTTCGAACGTGACATCCTTTTATTATCTACAAAGCACTCTGACCAAACGGACGTTATACGAAAAAAGGGGTATTACTGTGTCAAACCAAAAATTGTGATAGATTATAATGAAGGAAAATCTTACGCAGATGTTTCCGATCAAATGTCGTCATACTGAAATCCTTGGGTTTGGTCTTGCGTGGAAATGCGTGGGTAATACATAATAGTCTCACAAACAATAAAATATCAAGCGATGGATTTAGAAAACAATTGGCTATGCATACGATATCCTGTGAAGATAATAATTCTTTGCCCATAGTACCAAGAAGAGTTCGCCATGAAATTAAAAAAAAAAAGGAGAGCAAGTTTGATTTAGTTAGAAAGCGCTGCAAAATTTGCTATGAAAGTAATGTTAAAAAGTTTGGCTCGAATCGACAAAAAATTGTACTATAGAAGTTGCAACATTTTATGATGATTGTCCAGACAAGTCTCATTTATGTCTGCCATGTTTCAACAAGTTTCACCGCAATATGCCTTTATAATTGTAAATAGATTTGTAGATAATAATATTAAACGTATTTGAAGTAAAATGCTTTATTTTTTATGATTATGTAGGAGCTTGCAACTCGCCCGGTAGAGTAAACATTCGACCATGTGTTTGTTAAAATAATTCCTTAAAAATTAAATTTATCGCTTTGTTGTCTAATGCGTATTAAAATTTATCTCTTTTTTCTGCTGATTATAGCTTTGTAGTATTGAAAAAATGCAAGGCATACGTCTTAATCAACTCTTTTTAATCTTTAAAATGTGGGTCGTATACGGCACGGAACGTGTTAATGAAACACCCGCAAGAACACGTGGGCCAGCAACGGGAACGAACGGGATCGAGATCAAGCGTCTCGATGGGAACGAAGAGAAAGAGAGAGAGAGAGAGAAGAAGAAGGATTTGGGAAAGAAAGAGACGGATAGAAGGAGAGAAGAGGAATCCACGTTGAATTCGCGTAACATGGCGAGCGAGGCACAGAGGCAGAAACGAACGTATTCTCCTGACTGTCAGCCGCGTCCTACCGGTACAGGAAGCTTTTTAGCGAACTGTCAAACTCTCTCTCTCGTGCTGTGAATTACTCATTTCAACGTGCTTCGTCGTTTGCTTTAGCTGTGTATAACAGCGAAATCAAAGACCGCAATCTCGCGTAAGAGAATCTCCGAAATATCGAGCACCACCGCGAAAGGTTCCGCATCGAAGGTCTGCTTGTCGTTCGTTCCCTTCTTTCTTCCTTTCTTTCCTTTTTTCTTTCAGTCTCCGCTTCTTCCTTTTTTTCTTTCCTCTTCTTTCCTTTAATTTCAAGAGAAGCAAAGAGAAATCGTGCGACACTTTTACAACCTAAAATCCCTATCCGAATGGCGAATTTGTCGGACAATTCTCACGTCGGGAAACTAGACCCTGTCGTACTGTTTGTGTCAGGAGGTAAACACCTCTAGACGCTTGGATGATCGAGGAATTCGGATATATTTCCTTCGTAACCATCTTGGCGTGGGAATGAATATCCGGACCAATGTTTCACGAGGCTCCGTTGCGAGCTTTGCGTGCGTGACCAGCCGTCCTCGTCACTGCAGCTGCCCCATTCCCACCAAGATTGCTCGAGATAGAGAGTGGCAGATCGCAGGACATAAGGACTCGACACCAAGGATCGCGAGTTTCTCCTCTGTCGGATCTTTGTAGACGAAGGTTCGCTCCTCCATTACTGTCTGCTATTGTATTAGGTTATTCGGAAAGTAATTTCGTTTTTTTTTTTTATGAAAAAGCGTTATTTTTTTGTTTTTTGTTTGTCTGTTGAGACAAAACGAAATCGAAATTACGTCGGTTGTTAGGCTGAAAATCAACACTGCTGATCGTCTCACGATGCTGATCAACGATCGAACGTTTCGATGAATCGACAAAATGCGTTGTAACGATCCTACTTTACTTATCGAAGGATCCTGCGTATTTTATTTTACGGTCGATTTGTTTGGATCAAAGGAAAAATCGCAACGCGAGAAGATAGCTCCAAAATCGCTGTGAGCTCGAAAGACTCGGCTGAGAGGTATTCGTTCCTTTTCCTTGTCTGCGCAAGCCTTCATCGACGTCATGACAATAAATGGAAGCTGACGATCGTGACGAACACAACTGGACTTCATTCGGTATGACAATTTATTAAACTTCGATTAAAATATATATCCTATAGTCTAATGTGTAGCGGACATTCGTTGACTCTGTAAATGGGCTCTTAGTTGAGCTCGATAGAGTAAAATAAAAGTAGTAAATAGCGATGATAGATGGAAGCTGACGATCAATGAAATCCGACGATTAAGTACAACCTTGCTCTTCGAAGAATCACGCGTATTTTGTTCCAAGGTCAATTCATTTAGATCGAGGGAAAAATCGCAACGCAGGAAACCAGCCTTTTCTTTTGCTTAAGCGCGAACTTTAATCAACGTCATAACGATCGATGGAACCTGACGATCGAGTACTACCTTGTTCTTCGAATGGAAGTCGAACGAAAGTCAAATGGAATCCGAATGGAAGCCGAATAGAAGTCGAATGAAAGGCGAATAGAAGTGGAATGGAAGCCGAATGTAAAGCAGTAGAAACGAATAGAACGAAGAAGAAACATGGTGCGCAGGCTGCTGCAACGACCGGAACTGGCGGCAGCTGAGACACCGGAAGAAAGATGGCGCCTTGCACTTTCGAACGAGTAAGCCCGCTTCGAAACTGGGTAAATTGTATCGCGAGGGACCGTTAATCGCTCTTTCGAGCCCGTATCGTCGTACACTCTCGATTGGCTGCGTCTCTCGTTACTCCTTACGCTACGATGCGCCATCGAATAAGGACCGACGCGTTGCGACGAGCGCGTTAAATTTTCAGATGGTCCCTTCCGCCCATCAAATTTAACCTACCGCGTTCGATAGGTCGACTCGTTCGTCGCGAATTATCGGCTATTATTTCGAGCGCGTATGTAGGAAATAGCATAAAGGTTAGCTCGTATTTCCGCTCAATTAGGACGCGTAAATGAATAAAATCCTAACGAGACTTTGAAGATACATTCGCTGCATGACGTCGATCAAAAGCAAAAAAGAAAAGAAATAAAAAAATCAAGTCGACGTGCGATACGAATTTGTGATCTTACGTACGAATTAAACTAAAACTTAAATTATACTGTATAATAAACTTATTATTAAAAAATGTCTGCGATTATGATTATTCTTATCCTTTTAATACCATGGTTGCGATCTTATAAATGGCTACTATAAATTTACTTAACCAGGCTTACTTTTTTCTTTCGCTAAACTTTGCTATTCTAAATGTAGGGGCTCTAAATAATCGAGAAACTCTAAATTAATAAAAAGATAGAAGTATTTTTGACGCAATAATAACTTGGAATTTAAAAATTCTGTCGACATCGAATAATAGTCGCGCTCGTCAACGTGTACTACGGCGCCATCTCCCGGTCGATGAAACAATCCGCGGTTGACTACTAAATTCCCTAGACAGGTGCGTTCGTACTATTGTACTGATACGAAGAATACAGAACGAGCAAAGCAACTGCATCAACACTGGAGTCGATTGATTAACCGATACTCGATAATGAGGAATAGTTTTGGAAAACCGTCGACGAAATTCTTCCATAATTCACGATAGGACAAGATTATCGAAAGTCGATAATAGAAATAATGTCCTTCGTCTCGAATCTGGAAATAAAATAGATTCAAACTGCTGTCTGGCTATCGTCTGACCAAGAAGGTACTTCTAGTTGATTGATGTGACTTTCAAAGTATTTTAATATTTTTTATTTACCGTTTCAAGCTAAACTAAAAATCCATTTACAGAATTTACGGAATGTCCATTTTCAGTGGTCTACAGTAGTATGTGTAAGACGCAATTGAGTGATGAGACCGGACTGTGTATGTAATATAATTGCATCAGGCTGACCCGAATATCTTAAGTATTTTTATTTTGCTATCTTGAACTCAACTAAGAGCCCATTTATAGAGTTACCGAAATGTCCATTTTTTAGCAGGCTACAAGATATGTACTTTAATCGGGCTGTAACAATTTCACTTACTATACGATAATATAGTGCTTTAAGATAGGTCTACTAGATCTACCGAAAAGTTCCGTCCATTTTGGATTAAAAGAAACAAATATATTTTCGATAGATTTATTAATATTTATTGGACAATATAATTTTCATATTTACTGACCACCTCTTCACGTATATATCCAGTACATATGTAAAGATGTTGCGTTCGAAAGATTTAATTTCAAAATTGAGACGAAATTATTTGACGGTACTAATATTTATTTATTTTATTTTACTGGATCGAGCTCAATTAACAGCCTATTTACAGAATTAGCGAATGTTCACTATTCAGTAGTCTACAAGATATATATTTTATCTAATGTAACAATTATGTCTTATTGAATGTGGTATTTATCAGCCTATGGTCGGAACGGCGGCATCTCGCGGCACTAGCGGCATCTTGCGGCAGTCTTGTTAACGAGAGTTTGCGACTTTCAAAGAGAGTCTGGTCACTAGCGCCCCCTAGTGAAAAAATCCTAATAACTTTGTCTAAATCTGCATCGAAAACAGTATTAAATGTAGATAGACGTTTTCTAGTTATCGCGACAAGAAACAAAATAGCAATAACAACAACTATTATTATTATTCAAAGGAATAATTTGCAGAAAGCATTGTATCACCGATAAAATCGATAAATTCAATGCGATGTTACATTCGAAAAGGAATTACTCCTAAATGGTATTGCTTCACTGATAACGTTTGAATTCTAAAGCACGGAAAAAATTGACTTTTCAAACACTTTTTAAACGACCTTTAAAATAGAAGCGTATAAAATATCTTCGATGCGTTATTTCGAAGAAATAAATTGAAGCAAAAAATTCGATTAAAACGTAACTTTGTAATGCAAACTGTACAACTGTCGTTGCGATGTGCCGATGATAAATCCGCTCGGACAAACATACGGTACCTTTTTAAACAAAAAAACAAATTTGTAAAATAAATAAGAAAGATGAAGATTCGACGATCGTCCGTCTGTAATCAAAAACATAACGACATGTAACCGCTGGTTAAGCAGAAAACATCGCGCTAAGAGACGTAACTTTACGATCAATATGTCGCGTGCGAATCTACCGCCACCTAAAACACGTCCATCGCGTAAATAAGACCGTTCGTTTGATCGATACTCGCTTTCGAACTTATCCTAATGCATCAACTTCAGTCGGTGAACATCGCGACGACGTGACCTTATTTAAATTAATCGGAAAAGATTGGCACGTGCGATCAAGTGTTTATTTTACGATTACGAGACGAGCTCCGTTAGAAAAATGGGTGATTCGCTCTTACGGAAACAGAGGAATAATCGATGTTATTTCGGCAAGAAGATGAGATTCATCGGTTCATCCAAGTACGAGAAATATAGCTTGAATCGTTGCCCATCTCGATACGATTCGTCAGGATCACGGGACATATTTATTCCGTAGATGGGAGTATCCTATCCCGAAGAAAACCGCTTATTGGAAGAAACTATGCGACGATTACGAGAAGACCTTAATAAGAGTAAGAGCCTCTTCGATTAACTTACGAATTTTTCTCCATTTTCACCCACCACAATTACCATTAATTTTTCCATAAATTCATCTATTAAAGGATTTAATTATAAAGATTAATGTTTAAATATTAGAATTTAAATATTAAAGAATATTTTATAACTCGTAGATTTTGCGTTGTCTTTTAATGAAAATTGCTAGTTAAAAATGAATAGCTTCGAGAAGAAACTGAGCAAGAGTCCGGCGAATGGCCGCCTTTTTAAACGAAAGCCTTTTTTAAGTCTGTATAAGCCAAGGGGTCAAAGTATTTTATTAACTTGTTTAGTTAACGTCATCATCGGTTTGTTTCGATATAAATTTTGCATTGGCTTTTTCTGAAAATTGGTAATAAAAAATGAATTGCTTGGAGAAGAAACTAAGCGAGGGCATCTTTTGGTTGTGTGTAAGCCAATGGGTCAAAATATTTTTTTTAACTTGCCCTTTTAACGTAATCATCAATTTGCTTCTACACGTCGAGCTTGCTTGGTACGAGTCCGATACCAACGACGTCCCTATCGCGAATAGCGTAACATGAAAATAGATCTCTTGTATAAATACAATTTATTTTCCACAAATTCATCTATCAAAAAATATCTTAAAACTCGTAGATTTTTCACTGGCTTTTAATGCGAATTGGTAATAAAAAATGAATAGCTTGGAGTAGAAACTAAACGAAGACATTTTTAGGCTCTGTGTAAGCCAATGGATCAAAGTATTTTTTTTAACTTGCCTCGTCAACGTCATCATCGGTTTGCTTCGATACCAACGACGTTCCTGTCGGTACCGTAAAATGAAAAAGACCTCTCGTAGAAATTGTATGCGTCGTTACTACATCTTTTAGGTTGACGATTCGACGTGGTCGCTCTTTCGAAAGAAAGACGCGTAACGTTCGCAAAATCCTCCGCAAAATGGATCCTCCTCCTTTACGGGAACGTCGAGACGCTCCACGGATGAGAATATTATGCATGCAACCTGGAAAACGTATATAAATAAATATAAATAAATATAAATTATGGACAATTACGTTTCTCCTGAAAGAAATTCGAACGAAAAGGATACATCGTTTGAAGTCGTTCAACGAAATAGATCGGACGAATTGGAAAAGCCTTTAAGTAGAATAAAAATTTATTCGAAAGGTTCTTGTCCTCGTCATAAGAACGAACCATTGGCAAGAATTATCAATGACGACATCATCCAATATCTTCGAGAAATAAACCAAGGAGGAAAGGTGATAATTATGAATCCTATTATCGTAAAATTGGAAACGAAGACAACCGACGATTTACGAAGTATAAAATCCGATCTCCTTTTTCGTAGGTCGTGGCTTTTGAAGAAAAGGTTGCATCGAATAACGATCTTCGACGCGGTAATTTAAAAAAGTTACAAAGTAGTCGCGCTACTAAAGGAAATGTCGCGATCGATAGTAAAATCGACGAAGTTGCGGCTTGCATTCGAAAATTAGACGATGTCAGTTTAAAACCCAGTTTCGGTAAAACTGTAACCGAGCTTTTGAACGATGGCCATGTAAATCGAGACTTCCAAAGTTATTCAACTTCGAGAAAAGTCAATTTGGTGGCCGCCGTACCAGAGAACCTAAGGGCTTTCTCGAAATTGAACGGTGACACTCCGATATTCAATAATGACGCGTCTTTTAAGCGCTACAAAAGCGATTTTTCGCCATCCTCCGCGCTTTTACGAAAGCAGAGAGAATGGAGAAAAAGCAGCCTCGATCGTATCGATAATATACGAAAGACTCTACTTTCGATACCGACCGAGAAGAAATCGTACTTTCGAGCAAAGCACGAGCCTCCGACCAGAAAGAAGATTGTACAAATTCGGACTTCGACGAAACGAAATTCCTTTAAAAAATTCAGCTTAGGAAAATACGAAGATAATTCGACGGAATTGTTTAACAAATCGGCAAAAGTCACTGACTCGAGCGACGAATTACTTAAACGACGAGTTAACGATTACGACGAATCGGTTCGCCGAAAAGTACGCGAAAGACTCGAGACTGATTTTCTCCGATCGAAAGTGAAGGTAAAATCAGCTGACAGTTTCAAAAAAACGTCTAAAAATTGGAAAAATGACGATTGGATGGACGAAGAAACGCGTATTTTTACGGAAGCATTGGCGAACGACGATTGCAAAAAAATCATCGATCTTCGCAAACGCAAATCGGCAAAAGCCACAGATTTAACCCACGAGTTAATTAAACGACTAGCTAACGATTACGACGAGTCGGTTCGTCGAAAATTACGCGAAGGGCTCGAGACTGATTTTCTCCGATCGAAAGAGAAAGTAAAATCAGCTGACGGTTCCAAAAAAACGTCTAAAAATTGGAGAAATGTCGATTGGACGAACGAGGAAACGCATACTTTTACGGAAGCACTGGCAAAATTGCCAACGATGTCGTACTTCCCTAGAAAAAATCGCGACAGGTGCTTATCGTGCCTTAACAAATCGGTAATTCACCTAGACGCTATTCGAATTTCCGCGTTATCGTCGCGAAAAGAACGAAGATCGATCGAACGCGAAATTCCGCGTAATTCCGCCTCCAATTTGGAGACTCCGTCAAACTTCAAACTCGAGAAGGACAATTTCTTCGCCTGTACGTCCGTGAAACGCGACGATGAGCCTGCGATCGTTAAAAAATCCCCGGAAAAAATCTCGACGCTCGGTATCGAAACGCGGCATCCGAAATCGGTGGCTGGTCCCGGCACTATCTTAAATGCCATCCCTCCGATCTCGAGCGAACTAGCTGAAATTGAAAAGCCCCTGGAGCGTGATACGAAGTCGAGCGAATCGACTTGGAGCGCGAGACCCACGAAACTTCCCGCTAAATCAATATCGATCTTATCGGAACGATTAAGCGCTTCCTCCTCGTCCGAGGGGGAGAATTCGCACGAGGACGATACCTCGATCGCGGAGACGAAAGAAATAACGTCGGACTCGAGGTGCGTGGCAGCCTGCCATCTTCCAACGGTTCTCAAGCCGACTTTGGAGCCTTTGAGGCTTTTGAGGCTGAAAAAATCAGCGGCGCTTCGGACGGAGCTCCACTCGAACGAATCGGCGTCGCTGGCCAAAATGGCGGCTGAGAACGACTATGACGAGAAGGAGGAGGAGGAGGAGGAGGAGACGGAAGAGGGTGACGAGTCGATACACGTAACGACGAAGCAACGACGAAGCAAATCGAAAGCTGACGCTATTTCGACCTTGACTACCTCAAAAGACGGCGATAAATCGAGCGAAGATAAAAAGTCTGAAGGAAGAGAAAAGACACCGAAGACGACTCTGTCGAGAGTCAAATCCGCGAGTGAGAATCTGATTGGTCGATCGACCGAGTCGGACGCGAATTCGAAAAGTTTCGCGCTCGAAAGAGGATTCAGCTGTTCGGATTTGCGTCGCTCCGGTGCGACTGAAGGAGACGACGATTCTACGAGAGGTCCATCGGATCTCGCCTCGATCGAATCGAGAGACGCGCCGGTGGAAACGCGCGAGCTCGACGAGGTCGAATTTTTCGCGTCGCTATCGAAATCGTCGCTCTTTTCCAGCGACGAAATCGCTCGGATCTACGAGAGATTTTTAAAGTCCACCGATCTGTCGTCGATCGACATGTTGGACGTTTTATGCGGCGAGTTTTCGTCGCGATTGACGAAATTCGGCGGCGACGCGAACGACGGCGAGACCAAAAGGAAGGGAAGGATCGTTAGGAATTTGGTTAAACTACTGGCGGAGTCGAGACGCTACCTGTATCCTCGTCGATTCCCATCCGATCTTACTTTCTCGTCGAAACAGCCGAGCGCGGGCAACAGCCGTTTTTTAAGAAGCATCCTAATGATGGATACCTACAATCTGATTGCGCCTATACTTGGAATGCCGGAATATCATCCGAAAATGTTGCCGCTTACGAGCATCAAAAGCCGGCATATGAGACAGCGATCCGGATGGTCGGATTCCAGCAATAGCATCGAGGATGACATGATCGTACGTACTGCACCACCGTCGTATTAACACATTGAGGACGCGTAACGAGATTTCTCGTTTTATTGTTTTCTCGGGTGCGCATATCGACGACTCAAGAAATGAAAAATAAATTGATTTCCTTGTTACGTAACCGAGGCAAGGAAGCCTTGCATATTTTTTACGACAAATGGCAATGTTAATGACGTGGTAATATGACAATGTCAGCGAAATAAATGTATGCCGAAATTTCGAAAGCGCGTTAAACGAGAAGAGTCCTCGATGAGTTAATCTTCAATGATATACCGTATAGTATCCAACAATTATTCATTATATGTAAATGTGAAATACGAGAACATTTGTAAGATTAAAGATTGATCGATATTAAGGATGAATTGTTAGTTAGAATTAGAGTAGACAGTTCCAAAGATTGTGAGTTCGAGATATCCACGAGTCTCGACTCAAATTCAACTCAATGGATGAATATACGTATGTGGTAACAGTCCATCATTGGTATCAATTAGTTTTTGATCTTATTAATGTTCTTGTATTTCATATTTGCATATAATATATATTCTATCGGTTCTATCTATATAAATATATATTATATAATATATATTTATATTAGGTTTACCGGAAAATTCTGTCCGTTTTAAAGTAAAAGAAACTAATACATTTTCGATGCATTCTTTAATTAGTATTTACTAGACAATATCATTCTCATCGGTACTAAACACCGACTTAATGTTGAAATTGGAAATATATTGCATTCATATTTGCATATATATATGTCGATATATTACATTATATAATATATATAATATAAAAATATATATATATAAATGTTATATCCAATAATATAATATTTCCTCTCTGGATAGAAACGTACTTTACTTAGTATAGATAGTACGTAATTTACGTAAATTATTTATCTTCCGTTTTTACCGTTCGAAGGTTCACCATCCATCGAAATACGATGTACCGATGGGAGTCAGAGAAGGGAAAACGCATAGCGATGCACTGAATCCTTACGCTCTTTTCACGAAGAAACCAAGACGCAAGGTAAGAGCCGTCTCACCCAAGAAAATCTCACCCTTTCGAACGTATCCTAGGAGAGGATCGATCGTCGCCTGTTTCAGGTGATCACGTGGCGTCCCTTGACGGAAATCGACTTGAAGGGCTACGATCCGGAGGCGACCCTTCGCGCAAGGGCCAAAAACCTCACGGACAAGATCTGCCGGGATTTTTGCCGATGGCTCGAGAATCTGGGCGACAAGAAGGGAACGATCAACGAGGAGGTCCTCAAGGATATGTTCGAAGTGAACTTCTCCGCGGAGGCTTGTCGCGCGACCCAGGTAACGACGAAGCTCTCGGCAAACGTGCGACTCCACTAAAACAATATTTGCAGGCTTTATAAACTCTTTACTGCATCATATTACGTCGGTGCATATAAACTGTCGCATTTTTATATATATTTTATAAACATATTCCCTTAAAAATCACACAAAATTCACACAAAAAGCTAATCTAAGTGAATACTTGAAACTATATATATATATATATAT
>JAITYT010000824.1:585396-599936 GCA_025433975.1 Liostenogaster flavolineata
ACAGTCGCAAAAAGGCAATATCTAGTACTTATTATTATACGATCTTAAACTTCTGCTGGTTTTGGAGTTCTTCTTGGTTCCGATAATTGGGGTAGGTCGATACATTTGACTAATGGCCGTATCTACGGTACAGAAAGACACAATCTATAGATCGAACTACAATTAGCAACGATACAAAAGGGAACGAGAAACTTCATGGCCTTGAGTAAGAAACGTTTCCTTCGTAACGTTATTTAAAACTGAGTACTTTCTAAGCCATAAAAAGCTCTTCGCGTATAATCGAACGGACCGTACGAAATACTCACTTTTGAAATTCCCATTCGCGATTATCAAGAGGACAAACCTGTCGAGTCTTCAACCAGCGTGAGATGCAATGGAAATGGAATGCATGCTACGCAACAAAAGGTCGAACCGTGTTATTAATGGGAAGAAAAGAAACGATAACTAAGTAAGAATTAAAATCTTCATTGCGGATCAAACAAATCTTGTTTGTACGCTCGGTCTAATGTAAGATATAAAAGTGCAATTAAAACCTACGTTACATACACCCCAAGCTACTGTACATTCTTCGCTGGTAGCCGAAGCTTGGTTAGCCTGACATTCGATACAGAGATCCATTATATGGTTACGGCAAATAGCACAATTATCCACGACAATATCTAAAACATGATTTACCTTCCAATTAGCTATAACCTTCAACGGAGTCATTCCTACCCACATATGTAGGACACACTTGAAATGTACAAATTATTCTTAATTCCATTGTATCGGAACGTCTTCAAGATCGATAAATCATAAAAGTACCCAAAATAATTAAAAACATACCCCATGCCCAAAGCGCTACAGCATTCCACTGAAACAGAAATGTTCGTTAGAATGACACGGCGTAAACGAGGTTAGAAACCTGTTACTGAATAACGAGGCGTATTGAAAACATATAATTAGAAATAAAAATTTTCGCATCTTGTAATGAAGCCTACCTTCTTGACTTCAAACCGTTTCTTTTCTCCCTTTCCACTACTTGAAGTTGGTAAATCACTCTCTTCATCGTCTATCTCCATTGCTGACGCCATGTCTAAATTTTGAAGAGCATAGCCAAATGACACCTGGACGACGATTCCGTAACTACCAGGGACGTATCGGTGAAGCGATAAAAGTGTCAATTTATTGACGTATTCGATTATTAGTTTTTGTATTTATAGAGCATAACAAATATCGTCACGTTAAACTTCGACGTTTTACTAGAAATTTTCAATGGCAAGTATAATTCATGGCTTCTGTACAATTTTTATCCGTACATCTCACAGAGTTCAGAATATATGTAATTAATAGGTTACGTCGAATAAACAAGTAGTAAATATTTAAATAAAATTACCTGTCTACGTTTCTATAAAAATTCAACGTGATTCTTTAAACGATTAAGCGTTAATTAAATAGTTAATTAAATCAATTGAAAACAATGAGGAGGAAAGCTGGGATCGGTGCCATTCAAAAACAAAAACTCGAACAAGAGAAATACAAAGATAAGGGGACAGAGATTCAAGAGAATCAACTCGAGCAAATGACGAAACAAATGGAGACCTTTCGTGTAAATTTAGAAAAATTCGCAACTAAGCACAAAAGTGAAATTAAGAAGAACGCCCGTTTTCGACGTCAATTCACTGAAATGTGTGCCTCTATAGGGGTCGACCCCTTAGCCTCTGGAAAAGGCTTTTGGTCGATTTTAGGTATCGGCGATTTTTACTACGAGCTTGCAGTACAAATCGTCGAAGTTTGTATGGCCACGAATTATAAAAACGGTGGGCTAATATTACTGGACGAGCTTCGAACACGTTTAATTCAAGCTAGAGGCCGTCACAAAGATCACCAAGAGATTACTAACGAGGATCTGTTAGCCGCATCGAAAAAGCTAAAAATTTTTGGAAATGGTTTTACAGTAGTCCCAATTGGCGCGGGAAAATATTTAGTTCAATCTATCCCAGGCGAGTTAAGTATGGATCACACCGCCGTTTTGCAAAAAGCCAGTTCGTCCGGCAATGCGTACGTTTCGAAATCTATGCTAGAAAAAGAATTACAATGGGAAGGGGACCGTGCGCAAAAAGCATTGTATCACATGGTAAAAGAAGGATTGGCATGGTTGGACGAGCAAGGAGAGTCCGAGACTCTGTATTGGTTTCCCAGTCTCTTCACGGCATGCGTCGCGTCCAAAGAATAAAATTATTACTATATTTTATAGTGCGAAGTAGAAATTATTTTTCAATATTCATTATGTTCTTTGTACAAGTGTATATTTTCAAAATAAATAAATTTATCTTGTTATATTTACAAACACTAAATATTAGCAGTGTACCCATCAAAGAAAAATAGTAATGTCACCTATTTTCGTCCTCCTCGTTAGATCTGAAACGGTATAGAATTATTCGATGTAAATCTGATGCTTAGCCGTCAAAGTAGTAAGCAATGAATTTAACGTACTTGTAAAGTATTTGCATTCCATGATTTATGAGCTGTTGTTTACATGAAAGTAATTCTTTATTTAATTTATTATTTTCTCTTCTCAATGTATTTATTTTTATCCTATGCTCTTTAGACTTTTCTTGAAACTTCGTAGCTAATAATTTTGCTTCTTCTTTCCATCTTAAATGTTTGGATAAAGATATTTTAAAAATAGGGAATATCGAACAAAGACACGTATACGTGTAAAATAAATTTACTTTCTACTCAGCCTGCGATGAGCTTCGACGTGCTGCGACAGTTCTTTGATCTTCTTCTCAAATTTTACTTGAGCGTTGTTTATTTGATCTAATTGTCTCGATTGGCAACAGTGACTTTTATCTTCTACTCTGAAAACGCATACCTTTCCATCTGAGATTTTTACATTAAAAATTAAATAGCTAATTATCCAATACTTACATTACATTTAAACTGGGATTCTTTTTCACTTCTTGTCCAAAAGAATATAGCTGACTGACTATCGGATTATTGCGAGGAAGGTCGTGCGTCTTTTGAATATTTATTTCCATATCGCGTATTTTATCCTCGAGTACGCGTCTTTCTTGCTCCCTTCTTTGTATTTCAAGGTCGAAAGCAGAGTGTAAGTTTTTCAATTCCGTCGTAAGATTTTCCTTATCGTCCAAAGATTTAGATAAATGTTTTTCCAAAGCCGTATACTGCATCATGATATCTTTAGTTTTTTCATTCGCCTGCTTGATCATCTGATTTTCTATAGCATCGGAATTCTGTTGCTGCATTTTTTTCAATCTATCATTAGCAACAAGTAATTGCTCTTGTAAATCGGATATCTTTGTTTCTAAATGTTTAATATCCATGTCAGACTTTTTCTTGCTCGCTTCGCTGTCAAATTTAAACTGAAGCTCCGTCTGTGCCAATTGCTTTTCAAGATTCAGTACTCTTATATTGGATACTTCCATTGAACATTCACTGTCTTTACGTATTTTTTCATGTTCCTCTTGCATTTGCTTACGTTCTTTCTGCGTATTATCCAGCAAAGTTGCTTTATGTCGTAACTCCGTTTTAAGCTCTTTGATCTCCGATACATACTTCTTTACATTTCGCTCGTGCGCATCATGAATTTTCTTCAATTCTTCCTGCAACATCCTGGTATGCTCTTCCGTGATCTTAGTTAAGCGAACCTCGACTCTAGTTTTCTCGTCCAAGATTCGAGCCTCTCTCTGAAGTATCAAATCTTTTTCTCTAACCGCTGATTCTACTAGCTCGATCGCCTCTGCCATCTTGGATTTGGTTTCTTCGTCTTTAGCTACCACATTCACCATGATTCTTTTTGTATCCTTTAGTTTACCCTCTAATTCGGATTTTAAATACAGAATCTTTTGTACCTCGTCTCTCGCGGCAGCTAATTTTACCCTCAAGTTTTCGATTGTCTGTTGATTATTCCTGTCTTAAATAACAAAAATAATATATTATCTGTTACAAATAGAACGTATTATTGTTTATACTTTAACAGACCTTTCTCTATGCTTTCTCTCTGAAAGATTTCATATTTCTTAATGACTTCGTTTTTCTCCGTCGTTAGATCATTGATTTTTTCCTTGCTACTCTCCCAACAAACTTGCTGTTTTACAAAATTCTCTCTCGCTTGTAATAATTTTGCTTCTAACGCCTTAATAGCTTCCGAATAGGTCTCTTGAACACTGTGAATACGCTCTTCGTACAATTTTGAACCCGCACCATCGAGTTTAAGTACTTTTAATTCTTCTTCCAAAACATCCACGGCTTTCAATGCGATTTGCCATAATTGAAGTACGGAGTCTTTTTCCATTTGCAGAACTGCTATTTGTTCTTGTAAATTCTTTAACTTCTCTTCCTCCTGTTGATTTCCACTGCCACAATTTTCCATATGGATATGGGAAAAACACTGTCGTACATCGTCGTTTGCAGTTTTATTATCGTTTCTAATAACTCCAATTTCCGCGCGTATTTTATCTTGTTCGGCCTTGAAATATGAATCGTAGCATTTAATTATTTTAAACGGATTAAATTTATTCCAACTTCGAATAAATCGCATTGCGTGTTATGAACACATATTTTATAATGCTCGCAGTAGTTTTATCGAAAAAACAAAATAAAAAGTTTGGCTTTTCAAATTACATAGACGGATAATCGCATAATTCGTACGTTCCAATTCTCATACATATTTCCTAGCTGTTTATATATTTTGTAAAAAGTATAAAAAATTTTAAAAATGGGTAAGTTAAAGTATTCTCTGAGTAAAATAAACAAGAATAGATTGACAATGCTTAAACGCAATATTAACATTTACCTTGCACAGATTTAAATCTTCTTTCAAATTTTCAAGGATTTCGTTATACTCTTGGAGTAATATGTTGGTATTCCCGATATCATAACTGTGAAAAAAAATCATAAATACGATAAAATTATACGATAGAATCGGCCGAAAAAACAAAGCTTCCTAACCTCAATTAATTTCAACTAACCTGCACTTTAAGACTGCATCTCCTTCCGAATCGATCATTTTGCGATTTGTTATTGATCATACATTTGATGTACGAATAATTACGTTACGATTATTACAGATTTACTGTAAAATACGAAATTTCTTCCTAACGTGACTACATACCATATAAGAACTTATCGATCGTACATAAAATGGCTACTACCGCAAGCATAACCTCAATAACGGTAGGTAATCCCCTCTTTCGGTGTAATATCACAACTATGACACAAAAATTACCATTTAACAAGTGTCGTGTTTGCTTAAGCGATACAAATTTAAATTGTTGTAATCGAGGAAATGTAGTTGAATTATTTCGATGAACTAAACAAAATAAAATATATACTAGATAAACAACAAAATTTTCATCATTTTTGAAACAAAAACTGCATATGATACCGATAACTGTTATGATACTGATAATATCTATATCATTCGATAGAATTAAATAAAATGTTTGTAAATCTTATAAGAATGCAAAATATAACTTACCTTTCTTGTTTCAACAAAATCACAGTTTCTGTCATCACAAATTATGCACAACTCGACGAACACATACATATAGTCAATATCGCGGACTTACGTGTCACTTAAAATAAGCAGAGGTAAACCAAGCACTATTAAAATAAGTGTAGTAGATGGTTTCGTATTAAAACTACTCGTAGAAGGAAATTACTTTACACCGAAGAAATCTTTGATTAATATATTTTTCTTCTAAAGATTATTTATAATCTAGATAAAAGTCGTATGATCGATCCAATATAGTTGATCCACGTTTTTAAATGTATAAAAATCTGATTTATCGAGTTCCCCTATTGAACTGCTCGAAGAACTCTGCACTCGGTTTATTTTTATAAACATTATTCTTCAAATATTCCTGGCGAGATTTCTGCTGTTGAGCAAGCATTAAATTTTCTTCGGCGATCTGTCTATTAAGATCTCTAACGAAACGATAATAAAACAGACTCAATACGTATATATCGTTAATAACTTTTAAATCGAAATAAATGATCTTTCTTACGTTTTCTTCCGGTCTATTTCACGTTGATACAATTCCGCGTTCATCGAATGCGCGTGCATTAAACGATCCCAATCCTCGTTCATCCGTTTCTCTTCCAATTTCATTTTCTGTAAAAGGAGTTGCCTATTCAATATACAATAATATTTTCCAATAGCTTCAGCGTTAATGTATGTTGATTAGATCGGCCATCGATTCGCTACGTTACATAAATTGGAAATAATGCAAATTTCTCTTACGGTCAATTTAATTCCGAGATCCGAGAAACGGGGATTTAAAGGTCCAAAAAATATCCGAAGCATCCTCGCGCGATAGCGTCGCGTTAATTTATTACCTGGATTTCCTCCATCTGTCGAGTTTGTTCGTCTCTGATGGCCTTTAATTCGGCCGCCGTCATACCCTTGTAACGCGAGGCAAGCGGCTTGTTTGGTCCATGAATGCTCTCCGCTTGTTCTGGGGCTTCTTTGAGGAAATCTCCGGTCACGTGATTGTAGATTTCCGCTCTTTTGTCCTCCTCGTCTTGAATGGCTTCGCAGTGTCGACGATGTTCTTGCTCCTCGACCTGCAAAAAAAATGAAAAAGAAGGTGACATCCTTGAAGATAAAATAAATATCCGACACTCCAAGGAAAAGTATTCGAGGCTGAACGAAACGCAACGGTAAACTCTAGCGTAATAAAACAAATAACTCCGCTTCGCGCGTTTCTCGCGTTGCAAATCTCCACGAAGATTTTTCTCACGTCGTATCTTATCAATCGTTACTTTCGAGTAATTATTAATAATCGTAAATAACACGTCGGCTGATAAGTTTCCGGTCTGACAGATAGCTGACGCCACAAATACAAAATCAATATTTTTTTTAGAAAGTACTAACCTTCAAAAGATAGCTGTACAAATTTCATGAGATTTCATGAAAAGTTACAGTGGTAACGATGGAAAAAGAAGAATTTCGTGTGTTGACAAAGCATTGCTTTTCGATGAGAAAAAACACCGTTGAAGCGAAAGCTTGGCTTGATAAGTGTTATCCGGACTCTGCACCAGGAAAATCGAACATTATCGACTGTTTTGCTGAATTTAAACGTGGTCGTACGAACACCGATGATGCGGCACGCTCTGGTCACCCAAAAGAGGTGGTTACATCAAAAAACATCAAAAAAGTCCACAAAATTGTTTTGGCAAATCGTAAAGTGAAGATACAAGAGGTATTTTGCATTACCGAGCATTACTTTTAAACCGGGAACTTATCAGTCAATGTGTTAAATTCAACCAGCTCTAGCTTAACCGTTACGATTGGTAAGGATTAGTCATAATCGATCGTTCAATACCAAACGGGGTCAAATGACCCTTTCCAAAATTTAATTGGAAATGGAGATATACGTTTGACTATTTTATTAGTACATGTTGTACATTATTTCCTTCGATAAATTAACAATTTTTTTCCTATAAATCAATGTCTGCTTCGTACGAGATCATTTGATCGTTTCTGGTATGATTAGGTATACGGAAATGACGGTACGTCTGGTGTTAATTCAACGATGTAATCGTCCTGATACAGAAGTTTATAGAGGCCGAACAATTTCGAAGAATCCCTTCGCAAAGAACTTACGAGACTTCGATTGAATTTTGCCATGGCCTCGTTCAATCGTCGACGACATTCTTGTTCCATATGGTCTAGCATGATGGCACGCTTGTCTCTGGATAAAACAGCTTCGTCGTACGCTTTTTCGACGTCCCGACGCTCGCTCTCAGCCGCTTTACGTTCTCCTTTCTGCTTTTGAATCCACCATCTTGTTTCTTCCATCTGTACTTTCTGACGTTGCTTTAGATTCTGATCCTCGCCCTCGAATCTAGAAACGGTAAATAACGACGCAAATAGACGCCACGATAGAATTTGAAGGGCACCGGAAAAAATTGATAAATGCCTCGCATCGAAGTTACAAAATTATCTAAAAATTGGCACTGTAAGAACGCATATAAGAAAAGTAAAAACATTATTCATTCGTAACATACCACTTATGAGATTAAATTACATTTTCTTTTTTCTCAGAAAAGCATTTACTTCGTTTGTCTGTCACATTCCGACTCTAATAAAGAACAAAACTATTTTATATACAGTCGTTACGTTACGTTACGTAAGCATTATCTTTATTACGACATTAATTTATTTTGAACGTCTACGTACACCTGAGCGGAGGCTAGTCCTAAACGTGGATCATCGTCACCGACTCGACAAGGTAGAGACGTTTTTAAAGCATCGGGATCGTAAAGGTCAAAATCTCGTCGATCCTCGCGTCGTTGGTACAATCGTCGAAACGATTCCACTTCCTCGTTTATTTTTCGTTTTTCCTGCGATATCGTGAGAGAAAGAATACAATGGCATTGTCACCTTTAAAACGCATATCGTCAAAACAAAATATCGTAAGAGAGAAAAAGAATTTTACGTCGCAAAAATATTCGTTTAAAAAAGATCGTAAAAGCTTTTTGCAGCTTCTTGTATTTTTCATAGACAACGAATCGGTAAGGAATGTAAGAAGTCACGCGCGTAAGAGGACAATACAACGGAGCAATACGATTTTCGCCGTACCTCCGCTTGCTGCCTTTCCAAGAGAATAGCGAGCTTACTGCATCGCAGTAATTCCTCGTCTTGCATGCATTCCTTCGAACGATCCAAATCATGCTGCTCCTTCTTTTCCTGTACTTGCTTGTCCAAGAACTCCTTGTCGATCTGCGATTTCCGAAAAATAAAAATAATAAAAATGTCTATTAAGCAGTTAAATGTGTTTGACTTGTACACACGTCGAACCAAATCTCTATTACGGTGCGTTAAAAATATAAAATTACCACTGACTATAAACTATAATATAATATAAAATAAATTATGAAAATATGAACTATAAAAACTCTAAATACACGTCATTGCTTGATTTTAATTCCGCACACTGTGGGGGGTTTTTAAAACTAAATTCCTCGTTTAACGGGTTAAAACACTTTTCGCGAGGATCACCAGGTCATCGGTACTCACCCCAATTTTTCGAAAACGAGAATTAAAAATCCGCGGCTTCCTCTCTTCCTCTAATTGCCGTTTGCGCTCGATAGCAGCGGCAAGTTTGCGCTCTTGCGCGGTGAACTGTAGGGAGTCGAGCATTTTTCTCGAACTTGAACGGGACGCGATCGACGCACGATATGGTTATAATCGCATCGCGCAGGGACTCGTAACCCCTCTCGTGCTCGCATGGGGTGACAACTCGTCCGCGGGATCGCAGAAGAATTTTGTTGCCATGGAGAGTTTGGTCGCGCAATTTTTATCGATAAGACGGCCACGCGCTCACCGTGCGTGCGCGCAACGCGTTTCTCATCGTCCATCGATAAGAAGGTAATAACATCGATGAGCAAACGGATATAAAATTGTTTATCGTATACGCAAGGACTCGATTACATTTCGCGCACATTTTAAGCGAACGAACGCAGCATTGAGCGAATCTTCGCGTCGCTTGCGACTCGAAGTTACAACTGGAACGTTAACGAACGTCTCTTCGCCGTTTTGGTAAGCGACTTCTCGAGGTTCGCTTCGTCGTTCCTCGAGCGTCTCTCGACCCCTTCTGTGCTTCCGTGGGGTGATAATTCGTCCACGGAGTCGTAAAAGAATTTTGTTGCCATGGAGAGTTTGATCGCGCAATTTTTATCGATAAGACGGCCACGCGCTCAGCGTGCGTGCGCGCAACGCGTTTCCCGTCGTCTATCGATAAGAATGTAATAACATCGATGAGTAGACGGATATAAAATTGTTTTTCGTAAACGCGAAGACTCGATTATATTTCGCGCACAATTTACGCGGGCGAATGCAGCGTCGAACGAATTTTCGTGTCGTAGTCGCGATCGCCTGCGACTGCATGTTACAAGTTACAACTGACTCCATATAGACTCCAAATATTCATTTTACATTTGTAGGACATTTTTTAAAGCATGTTTTATTAAATTTGGGTCCACTGAGGATTTTATATCTCTATCGAAACTTTCGCTTCCGTATGTATACAAAATAGATTAAATAAATGAAAATTTGTAAATGTCATTGTTACAATGCGCAAATGCGCCTACGATTCTAAATATTTATTTTGTACTTGTATGACAATTTTTAAAAGCATCTTTACCAAAAGTGGGGCCCACTGGACGATTTTATATCTTTATCGAAACTCTTTCTATTGAAAATTTGCACGCGCCATTATTATAATGCGGAAGTGCTACTATGACACCAAATTTTCATTTTGGATTTGTATGCCATTTTTTAAAGCATATTTATCTAAAATGGGAACAACCGGGCGATTTTATAACTCTATGAAAACTTTCGCTTCTGGATGTATACAAAAAAGATTAAATAAATAAAACCTTGTAAATGTCATTGTTATAATGCGCAAATGCGCCCACGAGCTCCAAACATTCATTATGCATTTTTATGACCTTTTTTAAAAGTACGTTTACGTAAAATGCGGCCCGTTGTAACGTCTCGCGTCATCAAAGTGGCCCATGAAACAGTTTGATTTGCCAGGCCTGAGCGTTAGCGAACGTCTCCTCGCGGTTTTAGTAAGAGACTTCTCAAGGTTCGAATCGTTGTTCCTCGCGGTCCTCGCGGTTGATAAGGCTAGAAATAGGAAAAGGCGATCGAACGTCCAGCACGTTTCCTCGCCGTGGGCACGTAACGACCTGTAGAGGCGCGATCGAATTCCAGTCGTAAGAATCGTATTTTAGGCCTGGAAAGGCGCCATTCCTCCTTGAAAAGTTCGCGTTTGGAGTAGCTTTTCGTGGTTCGATCGTGTCTGGTAGGAGCTTCGTCTACACCGCATCATCCACTTGCATCGAATAAAGTCTTTACGTGTTATTATCGCGCGGACAGTCGGCGCTCTTTTTTTCGCGCGTTACTCGCGATCAACGTTCAGGATAAGCGCCGAAGTCTGCCAGAACTTGATCGCGCTACTGAATTTCAAGCGATAAGTTCAAAACCGCACAGCTCCTATTCTCGACGATTCAAATCGAATTATTTGCGCGTGACTATCCCAATGTCACGTATTATCCAACGAAAAGTAACGCTAGAAAAGAACGTCGACTCACGCATTTATTATATCATATAATTATTATCATTATCATTATCAATATATATTATATAATGATAATATATTATTATTATATTTCTATAATTATATAATTGTATCATATAATTATTATCATTATATAATATACCATTTATTTTCCGTAAATCCATTCGTGAAATTTCATGAAAATTTGCAAGAAAAGAATGGAGAGCTAGGGAAAATAGAACTAAGGAAAGTGGTTTCCAAGCCAATGGCTTGAATACGATCTATCGAGATTGAATGCGAACGATCGAGGTCGATATCGAGAGATTGATAAATCGATAGGGAGCGAAAAACGAGCAAAAGTTTCTCAAACGGAGGAAATGAATTAATCCGCGTGCGTACGGGCATCGATTATCTCTCTCATAATATTCTCGTCGATATTCGACGGCTTGTAAACAAACTAAACACGCGTACGTCGTGAGAGTTCTCCTCGAGGCGTTTCTATTTCTATTTTTACCGACAATTTTTCATAAGAACAACGTAGAAAAAACAAAGAAACCCATAAAAAGCAACGTTTCTTCGTTTAAAAAACGAAATTACTTTCCGAACAACTTAATATTAGATGGGTACATATGAAATGTCGGATTTATATAAGTACCATATATATTAGGTTAGGGAAAAATAAATCAATTCAAGACTTTAATTAACATGTTTCGGATTACCAATTTTGATCAAATATGCGCCGTTTTGATCTACAACTTTTTGCCATTTTTGAGGTAGGCATTATTCCATCGGTGTAGAACTTCTGAAGTTTTCTGGCGATAAACCGAGACAGGTAATTTTCGCAGTCTACTTTTGACGTCCATTTTAAAGCATTAAGGGAATTTTGCAGGGACCGAAACAAATGGTAATCCGAAATTTTATAATATATAATTCCCTTCCAATCCCACCAAATACTCAGCATTACCTTATTTGGCGTCAATCCGGACTTTGCAGTCGTTTGTGGGTGTTCATCTCGCTTGTCCACGATCTTTCGAATAGTATTGTCATATCTAATCCATTTTTCGTCACTCGTGATTAATCTTTCCAAAGATGGCTCGATTTCGTTTCGTTTCTTCAATGTTTGTCATATCGAAACACGGTCCAACAAATTTGCCATCGTGAGTTCGTGTGGCACCCAAACATTAAGCTTCTTTTCGTATCCAGCTTTTCGCGAATGGTTCAAAACTGTTTTATGGTCAATGTTTAGATTCAGAGTAACGTCTCGAGTGCTTACATGCCGATTTTCTTCGATTTCTCTCACGATTTCGTCAACATTTTCCACAATCGGTCGACCAAAGCGAGGTTCATCTTTAACGTCAAAATCTCGGAAGCCTGAGTCGCGTTATCACCTTGATCAAGGTGACATTGTAAAATGTATCGAATTTTCTCAATAATTTCACTCGTGTTTAAATCGTTATAACTTTTGACTAAATCCATCAATTTTAACAAATGCGCTCTAAAACTTAACCTATGAAATACCGCTTGGTACAAGACGATACGATGGGTATTTCGAGAGATATGCAACCCTAAAGCCTTCAGAGTTTATTAATTATTTTATATATTTATATATTTCTGATTTATATATATATATAAATACGCACTTAAAATCCGACATTTCATACGCACCAACCTAATGCGTCCTCCTTCGAAACGGACCTCCGAAGTCGCGCGCAACGCCTGTGAAAATAGTCGCTTTATACGCGAGTATTAAAATTAGAAGGAGCCGGTGCAAGGCTCGTATCATATCGCTCAGCGTCGCGTTACGTACGGCCACGCATTCCAGTAGTCCCTTATCGATGAAACGCGTTGCCGGGATCCCGACGCCGGCTTTGCAACCGGTACGTTCCTCAAACGGCGACGGATCGTGCGAGAAACTCGTCGAAGGATTCCTGAGCCGCGTACGTGTTCGTCCTTTCCCCCGAAGTCCTAGCGGAGGGACGAAATCGATCGTCGACCATTACAAAAGATATACATCCAATTCTGTTTTTACGCTAACTTCTTCACATCTTTTACAATTTAACACGAATTATAAATTAGAATGGATTATAATTAGAGCACTCAAACGCGCAATTTTGTCTTCTGCCGACTAATACTACGTCCTTGATACAACTTGATTTATTGGTTAGATCAAGGTGTAACCACGACATTTAAAACACGCTTCGATACGTTTTGAACAAACGGAACGATGAAACACCGACAGTCATTGATGCGTGGAAGAAATGTTCAATCATGGATCGTATCGCTCAAATTAAATTAGCGCTGCTTGAATCAAGAATTGAAAAGCCGTTTGGTCAGAATTTATTAAAAAAGAAGATCTTGTTCTTCCTAATACAACCGAATTTTCCAACATTGTAACATTGGCACTATTTTTATACAAACTTTTTTTACACAATTTTAATTTAACACGAATTAGAAATTAGCATTAATTATGGACAATGCATCCGGCCATTCGGTCTTAGAACATTCAAACGTGCAATTTTGATTTCTGCCTAGTCATTGTACATCATTGATACAATCGTTAGATCAAGGTATAATATATTATATATATTACGATAATTTAATATATTATATATTATATATTATGTATATATATTATTATAACAGAAAAATTCGTAACATTGGCACGTACAATTGACGCAAAAGGACTGGATGATCTATCATCGAAGACATTCATACACTTTGTACGATACATGCGCGATCTTTACGAAATAAAATGATAAGATATTAAAGACCATCCATTTTTCGATAGATGCGATAACTTTTTTTACACGAATTTTTGTACACGTATTCGTTGTAATACGAGTAAAACGTTCTACCGATTCATTTTACTCGAATTAGGTATATATAAAATAAAAAAAAAAGAAAGAACGTTCGAAACGCTCCGACGTCGGTAGAGGAAAGAACTCGAAGCGGCGGCGTTCGTCGTCGTTTATCGTCGAAGGATGCGCAAGGTGACGCGACGTTTGGCGACGTAATAAAATCAAGCGGAAAAAATACGCGCCACTGTGCCTCGATGATACGGCGGTAACTCGCGCGATATCGCGCTCGTGAATACCCAACGAATGGAATAGACCAACCGAGTGTTCTACAAAGAGAGAGACAGAGACAGAGACAGAGAGACACAGCAAGGCAGAGGCAAAGAGAGAAAGAGAGAGATAGAGCGAAACAGACAAAGAGAGAAGAAGAAAAAGAAGAACACAAACATCGTCTCACGATCCTCGCGATCGTCTCGATCGAACCAACTCGGCGCATCTTCTTCCATCCCAACCGACAGACGGACGGACCGACCGACATCCAGCCGATCGCGTACGATATCTCACCGATCGGCGTTACCACGGCGACGCGATTCGCACGACCCAGAGCGCGAGCTAGAGCGAGAACGGAATCGTGCTCTAGCGACAGAGAGAGAGAGAGAGAGAGAGA
>JAITYT010000824.1:613804-624957 GCA_025433975.1 Liostenogaster flavolineata
AGAACGACTGTTTCCATGGAAAAAGAAATAACAATTCTTATAAATCACCGCGTTGATATTTCCACGATTGCGATAACGCCAACCCCTTCGCGACGGTGGTAATGCGACGATAGTAAAAAAATCGCCTTGCATGGCGCGCGTTGAACAATTTCGCATGGTTAGGCTCGGTATTGGGTTGAGGCACGCGACGACGCAGGAATTTCGCCGCGTCTCCTAGAGCAGCTCGGAATTACGAAACGATCAATGGACGACAATTTCTCGTCTCGATCGAGCAAGATCGTTTCGTATCTTAACCTTTCGCATCGAACGCGTTCATCCAGCTTACGTCCGCGATCTATAAATTATCCGGGAGAGTCCGCAGCGACTGGAGCGGCGTCTTCCTCGTGAATCGATCGTCGTTCCACGAATTCGCTCGAACGACGCGCGTCCGACAATTTCCTAGGCTCGTCGAGGTCTGTCTCGTTATCGGCTCGTAAAAAAAAAAGGAAAAAGGAAGTCTAAAAGGAAAAAAAGAAGAAGAAGATGTCTCGCGAAAGAAACACAGAAAGAGACAAAACGGGCAAACTGGAACGGAAGAGACGTCGTTCTTCTTCTCTTCTTTTTCTTCTTCTTCTTCTTCTTAGCAAAGAGAAGAGCCGCGTACGGTGTTGCTCGTATTCACGAAGGATCCAACTTTTTTCGTAGTTTCTTCGAGTCGAGACTCGCGAGACTCGTGTACCGTTAACGAAAAGAGACCGGATCGAATCTGGGGAGACGCGTCTGGTATCGCGATCGTTTCCCAGTTTCCTCTTAAGGGCAGGATCGCGGTAGGAGACGTGACGTGACGAGACGAGACGAGACACTTTGAAAAGAATGAAAGAAAGGAAGGAAGGAAGAAGAAGGAGAAGAATCGACGTCGGTGATAAAGTGGGAAGACGCGAGGTGAACGAGTCGCGATTTTATTAACGGACGTGAGTCAGTGCGTTGTATTTCGTCCCGACCTCGATGCGATCGTTCGAGTCTTTTCTTTTACGTACGTCGTTGGGAAGAAGAAAAAGGAAGAAGAAGGCGAAAATGAGAAAGAAGAAGAAGAAGAAGAAGGAGGAGGAAGACGATTTCGTCGTCGTATAGCGCGACGTACGTTCGTCTCGACCTCGATACGATCGTTCGAGTCTTTTCTTCTACGTACGCCGAGGTAAAGAAGAAGAAAGAAGAAAGAAGATGAAAAAACGAAGAAGAAAGAACGCGTTGGCGAATCTAACGTCGTATCGCGCGACGTACGTTCCTCTCGACCTCGATGTGACCGTTCGAGTCTTCTCTCCTACGTACGTCGAGGTAAAGAAGAAGAAGAAGAAGAAGAAGAAGCGCGATGGCGAATCCATCGTCGTATCGCGCGACGTACGTTCGTACTGACCTCGATACGATCGTTCGAGCCTTTTCTTCTACGTACGTCGAGGTAAAGAAGAAGAGAAGAAGAAAGACGAAAATAAAGACAAACATGAAGAACAAAAACGAAAACGAAGAAGAAGAAAGACAAAGATGAAAACGAAAAACAAGAAGACGAAAAAGAAGAAGGAGCTCTGATCGAATCCATCGTCGTATCTTGCGACGTACGTTCGTCCGCGCGTTATTCGTGTTCGCTCGAGTTGCGTAATGATTCGCGCATGCGAGCAGCAGCGTCGTCGTTTCTTCTTCTACTTCTTCTTTGAAGCGATGCGCGCTTCCGCCTCGCTGATCTTAGCCGCTCCGCCTCCTCCTCTTATCTCCGGCGATCCTCGCGGAACGAACGATCCTCGCTTGCTTGCTTACTTACTTTTCCCTTCGATGGAACGTAACGTAACGTAACCGAACGCACCGCGTCGCACCGAGGAAGGAAGCGGACGAGCACGAACCGAGAACGTGAGAGCGTCGCTCGTCACCGAGCGACACGCGATACGCGTTCGAATCACGACCGAGCGAGTCGTATCGTCTTGCCACGGAAGAATAGCGCGGGAACAGGTTCCCAGCGATCTTAACACTTTGACTGTCACGTTGGTCATATATGACCGGTCACGTTTTTCCCGTGACGGTGATCATTAGTGACGAGAGCGCTTGAGTTACTTACAATTGCAAGAGTTGAATGAAAATTGACGGTACATTTTAAACATAATCGCCAATTAGAAGATACTTTGGAATCAAAAGTGCCCCATTGAACGATTACAATTTTTTATTCGAACATCGAAAATAAAAGATTAATTTCTATGGGCTGTTGCATCTAGCGGTGTACTGTGTTAAAGCATTTTAAACATAAATGTAGCTTGTCGATGCAATCTGAGCAGTAGGTGGTCACCCTTTTGGTCTGATTTTTAGCAATTTTTAGTCCTAGCGATTTAACATTTTTTTTACGACGAAATAACGAATGGAGATTTTTTGTTGTTGAAAGAAACGAATCACTCGAATATTGGGAATCACTCGTGACTACCAATAGGGTAAACGTTCCATTGAGTAATAATGTTGCCATATATCGCTAATTTATTATTATTTTGCCATCGTAAAAGTATGTTTAAATAATGCAAATATTCTCGTGGCGTCCCGAGCAAAACATGTGATTTCGGTGTGGCAGTCAAAGTGTTAACGCGCGAATTCGCGCACGGTCGAGTACCGGTGCGACCGACTGCGAAAGAAAGTCGAGGCGGGGCGTCCGGACTGTGACGCTGCCAAAGCCGCGATCGACTCTCGCTTTTGATCGCGCGTGCCATCGAACGAGGCTGGCTAGTCGGATCGATCTTGATCCGTTCGCCTGGTGGGAGGATCGTGGCGACGCGGGCCTCACACCGGAGGAGAAAAGAAAGAGGCAAAAAGTGGGGTTCGATGCGGGCCGGGGGCCTCCGCGTGCTCCAAAATATTTCCGCGCTACCAAAGTCCATGACCCAAAAGCGTTCGTGACTGGCCGTCGAGGTTGCCAAAGTCGTTTCCTTGCCATTTCTACTCGCCAGTTCGATGGAGATACGATTGATCGTCGCTAGAGACGTTTGCGCTGGTCTTAACCGTTGCGTGCAGCTCCTAGTGGCTGATCTTTCCTTTCGACCGAATTTCTTTACGTCTCTCTCGCTCTTTTTCATGACGTGGACCTAGGAAGCCTTTTCTTGCCTTTTGTATTAGCGAATTCGATAGAGATTCGGTTGATCGTTGCTAAGAACAATTGCGTTGTTGTTAACGTCTTCAGGATTGTATGCAACTCCTAGTGGCTGATTTTTCTTTCCGATAGAATTTTTCTCTGTCTCTCTCTATGACGTAGACCTAGAAGCATTTTCTTGCCTTTTCTTGCCTTTTCTACTCTCGAGTTTGATAGAGACTCGATTGATCGTCGCTAAGAACGATCGTACTGTTGTCAACGTTTTCAGGGTTGTGTGCAACTCCTAGTGACTGATCTTTCCTTCCGACAGAATTTTTCTCCGTCTCTCTCGCTCTCTCTCTATGACGTAAACCTAGAAGCCTTTTCTACTCTCAAGTTTGATAGAGACTCGATTGATCATCGTTAAGCACAATTATACTGTTGTTAACGTCTCCAGGATTGCGTACGTAGGAGGTAAAAATAGAAGGTGTTTCTTTGCCTTTTCTACTCGCTAGTTCGATAGAAATCCGATTGATCGTCGCTAGGGATTACATTCAACTCTTCGGCAGCTGATCGCTTTACTAGCGATCTTTTCTATCAACCGAATTTCTTTCCGTCTCTCTCGCTCTCCCTATAACGTAGACGTATAAGTAGAAGCCTTTTCTTGCCTTCTATACTGGCGAGTTCGATAGAGATCCAATTGATCGTTGCTAGGAACAATTGCGCCGTTGTTAACGTCTCCAGAATTGCTTGCAACTCCTTGCTAGCTGATCGCTGTATTAGCGATCTTTCCTACTTTCAACCTAGATTCTTTCCTATTCCTAATCCGGCAAATTTCTCTCCGTCTCTCTTACTCTCCCTATGACGTAGACCTAATAGCCTTTCCTTGCCTTTTCTACCAGCGAATTCGATAAAGATCCAGTTGATCTCTAATCTAATCTAATCGCTAAGAACAATTGTACCGTTGTTAACCTCTCCAGAATCGAGTGCAGCTCCTCGACCGAATTATTCTCCCTCCCTCCCCCTCTCTCTCTCTCTCTCTCTCTCTCTCTCTCTCTCTTTAGCTCTCCTTATGACGTAGACGTAGAGTCGTTCTTACGCCATCGTAGTTACGCGCCAACGATCATCGACGTTCCTGAACGACCGAGTGCCCTTCCTAGAAGCAAACAAACGGTGTTACGCATACTTCCGCTTAAAGATCAGGGCCGTGCGACACGGCGTTATCGCTCGGAACGTTATTCGCGTACGATGGCCGAATCACGTAGACTCGAACGTGAGGAAACGCGAGGCGCGCCTGTGCGTGTCGAGTCCAAACGGCAGGTTACTCACGCACGCACGCACGGACGAGCGATTCGCAAAATAATCGCCGCCAGGAGTCTGCGACGCGCCCACGAGAGAAAATATGCGCGCCGTAGCGAAAACAAGATGTTTACAAGCGAGACTATTTTATCGAGGTTGCGACATCCTGGCTTTGCCTCTCTTTATTTTTTCTATTTAAAGGAAGAGCGACGGCGAACTCACACCGTGCATCGCGAGAGTCGAACTCGCCTCGGCGAAAATAATTGGCTCGCTCTGGCACCTACGTGATGACGCTCATCGAGAGCGAATTATTCGCGATGGGATTAACGTCTTGGCCGATCTCGATCGCGGAGGCGACGTTTAGCGATCGCCCGATGACGAGGCGGATACGAAACCTAGAGCTAGCGAACGTTGCGTGCCACGAGTCTCTTCAACGCCAACGAAATCGTTTTTCTTACTATTACGTTGGCAACTAAGTGATCGCGGATTTTGAATAAGAAGGAACGTTCAAAATTTTTGCTTAAAAGTATAAAATAAAAATATATTTGACACTGTCTTTCTTTCAAGGCTTCATTTCCATATACGGCACGTAACTTCTTGCGTTTTCGCCTTTTCGAAAATAATACAATAAAATATGTCTGAAATGCGCGCCTTGACCTTTCACCTTTAAATTGGGATAAAAACGGAACTAAATAACTAACCGATACAATTTTTTTACTAAATTACCACAAATACGAAACAACAAGACAACGGTATAGGCTAGTTGCTTTGAACACGTTGACCAAACAAAAGAATGTGCTAAGATTATCTATTGACAAATCCGCAATCACTTAGTTGCCAACCCAATGCTTCGTTCCTCCCTCGACGTTTCGTTCTCTCTCTTCTCTCTTTTTCTCTCTTTGTCTCTCTTTCTTGATTCCGTCACCGACCGCCTCCCTTCTTGCCCCGGCCGCTTCCTACTCCGAACGTAGTCGACTCGGTCGTTGCGTCATCGCGAAGAGACAATACCCTGGAGAGAAGCCAAGACGCGCTCCATAGATTCTTATCCGAGTTTACTCCCACATTCTCGGTCTTTCTCCTTCTCTCGGCCTGGCCGTTCATCCGTGAATCGTCTCGAGCAACATCGAGGAATCCGCGTCGCGCTATCGACGCGTCGATAACGCCGTTACGCGAGCAGCTCGTCGTATCTTTCCAAGGTGAGAAGGCGAGGACATCGCGCGATCGATCGATCGACGTATCGCCTCCAACCCCTCCGACGAGTTGGACGTCGCTGGCGCTCTGTTGAACGCGCGTTGCGTCTTACGTAACGACCGTTAGTACCGATATTTTCCACGGCGAACTTTTCGACGATGACGAGTCTCTATTACAATTTTCTCGGTGCGAGAGAGTTAGATTCAGTTAGAGTAGATAGAACCTAGTAAGCCAGGCGACTTTGGGCTAGCTCGTTCCGATCAGGTGATGCCTAGAGGCGATAAGTCGATCGATCGATTTCAAACCCTTGACGAATTGGACTTCGCTAGCGCTTTGTTAACCCTTTGTAACCCACTGTGACTTCGAAATCACGTTCGGGTATACTCGATTTAAGTCAACATTGTACCGTCATTTCTCAATTTTTCGATCTTTCCTAGCGTATACATCTCATTTTATATCATCTCCTTAGAACGCAAAGAGATTTTTTCAAACTACACCCGAAGAGTTACAAAATATCGTTGTCTTGCCGCAAGTATTAGATGTCGCAAATTTTCTGTTATGTCGTACTCAGAAGTTCATATTTGTCGATTCCGCGTTTAAAACAGACTTTTATAGCGACGAGAAAAATTCGGGTTATAGAGAGTTAAACGCGCTTTACGCCTTACGTGATTTTCCACGGCTTTTCGCTGATGATGAGTGTCTTACAATTTTCTTAACGCGAGGAAGCTACATTCAGCTAGAGTAGATAAAATGTACTACGTAATGCGGTTTTGGGCTAGTTCGTTCCAATCAGGTGATGCCTAGAGGCGATACGTCGATCGATCGATTCAAATCCTTGACGAATTGGATTTCGCTAGCGATCTGTTAAACGCGCTTTACGCATTACGTAATTTTCCACGGCTTTCCACTGATGACGAGTGTCTTACTTCTCGACGCAGAACTAGATTCAGCTGGAGTAGATAAAATGCATTACGTCGTGCGGCTTTAGACTAGTTCGTTCCAATCAGGTGATACCTAGAGGCGATACTTCGATCGATCGATTTAAACCCTTGACAAATTAGACTTCGCTAACGCTCTGTTAAACACGCTTTAACCCATTATCCGCCAATGCCCATTTTTGGGAACCCATTGTCAAACCTCTACTTCAAACTTGATCAGTATCAATATCATTATAATCTTATTTTCGTTGTATTTCTGAATTGTGCCAGGTAATGGGTTAAGCCTTACGTAACGACTGTCAGTCCCGATATTATCCACGGCAAACTTTTCATCGAGTCTCTCTTACATTTTTCCGGAAGAGTACAACGTACTACGTCAAGCGGCTTGAGACTGGCTCATTCCGATCAGGTGATGCCTAGAAACGATACGTCGATCGATCGATTCAACCCCTCGATGAATTGGACTTCGCTAGCGCTCTGTTTACACGTGGAATGCGACGCCGATTTCTCGACTGGTGCCGAGTTAAAGTATATAAACGGGCGCACAATGTTGCAGTCAATGCAAAAGTATCCAAAATATACAAATAATAAATGAATGAAAATGCGATCGCTAACGGTAAGAAGGCGACCTCCAAAAATAACAACATTTATTTTTTAACCTTGATATTGCCGGTTCTACGCGAAGACGTCGCCTAAACGAGAAGTTCACTGTCAGTCCCCAGGGACTGACGCCGCCTAAACGGAAAGTCCACTGTCAGTCCCCAGGGACTGACGTAGCACTCAACGTGATAAACGCGGTTTAAGCCTTGCGTAATTTTCCGCGGCGTACTTCTCGACGATGACGAGTTTCTCTACGTGAAAGAGCTCGATTCAGGCAGAGTAGAACGTTCCACGCCAGGCAGCTTCGGGCTACCTCGATTCGATCAGGTGACGACTGGAGGCGATCGCGTCGAACGTACGTACGATCGATCGATCGATCGATCAACGTATCGCCTCCAGTCGTCTCCGAACTTTTCACCGATGACGAGTCTCTCTTACAATTTTCTCTACGCGAGAGAGCTCGATCCAGCCGGAGGTGTAGAACGTACCACGTGAGGCAACTTCGGGCTACCTCGTTCCGATCCGGTGACGGCTGGAGGCGATCGCATCCAAACGTACGATCGTGTTCGTCGTCGCTGAAAAGTCACGGACGTCGTGGCGTCGCGAGCGAATGAAAAAGAGTTCTTTGTCAGAGCCGCTGGCATCGCACGCACGCGCGCGCACGCTTGCGCTCAAGGATATCCCAGGCTGATCGAATCAAACGCATGAACGTTTGCGACGCGCTCGTTTGTCGGAAGATTTTCCGCCTGGATGAATAATCGTTGATCTCGCGGACCGATCGAGCTTACGACGCGTTTCAGCGTAGCTCGATACTTCGTGAACGCTCCACTGTCCAGGGATATCCTTGACATTGCCGGACGATGAACAGCGTTGCGCGATTACGCGGTACAACGGCACGTGCTTGGTTCGACCGTTACCCGCCCTATATACGGTTTCGATGCTTCTTCGCGTTTCCTTTCGTTGCCGTTTTCCTCTTCGGGTACTCGTAACGTTCGTCTCCCGGTTCTTCGACGTTTACATCAATAGATCTGGACGTTTGGTCGAAGAAGCGAACGATACGAACGCGTGACGTAAGCGAGACCTAACACGCTAAGCGCCCACGCCGATCCTTGACCGGGATCAGACTATTTCGTTTACATTGCGTTGTATGATCGACTGTAGACTATTCGTTTACACTATGTTGTAAGTCGGCATCGGACTATTCGTTTACATTGCGTTGTAGGACCGACATCGGACTATTCGTTTACATTGCGTTATACGAACGACTTTAGACTATTCGTTTACACTATGTTGTAAGACCGTCACCAGACTATTCGTTTACATTACGTTGTAGGACCAGCATTGAAATATTCGTTTAAATTACATCGTAAGATCGGCATCGAACTATTCGTTTACATTACGTTGTAAGACTGACATCGGACTATTCGTTTACATTACGTTGTTGGACCAGCATTGAAATATTCGTTTAAATTACATCGTAAGATCGGCATCGGATTATTCGTTTTTTTTTTTCTTTACGTTGTAGGATCGACATCGGACTATTCGTTTACATTACGTTGTAAGACCGGCATTGGACTGTTCGTTTACACTATGTTGTAAGACCGTCATCAGACGATTCGTTTACATTAAGTTGCAGGGCAGATATCGAACTATTCATTTACATTACGTTGTAGGACCGGCGTGCAGTAAACAAAGTTTTGAAGTAGTCTGAACGAACTGGCGTAGCGTTTAACGCGTTAACGATCGAGACGTACGCTGCTATAAATTCTCACGAATCCAAGTTTAAAACAGCTCTTCCCGTTGCCACACCAACTCTCCTCACTTTTCAGCTATTCCCAACCTCCGTCTTCTCCTTCTCTTCCGCGTTTAATATCAATAGATCTGGACATTTGGCAAAGAAGCGAACGATACGAGCGCGTAACGGAGGCGAGCCTTAACATGTTAAGCGCCACGCCGACATCACACTATTCGTTTACACTACGTTGTAGCACCGGCCTACAGTAAAAGAAGTTCGGAAGTAGTCTGAACGAGTTGGCGTAGCGTTTGACGTGTTAACGGTTGGACGTACGCCGCTATAAATTATTGCGGATCCAAGTTTAAACGCCGGCCGTACCGTCGTTTCATTCACGCGTTATTGATCCAGGGTTAAATAACAGAAGGACGCGACGGTGACGCGACCGTCTCGCTTTACGCAAAATAATAACTTCATTTCCCGATTATACGAGTCGCGATGAAAACGCCTATAAAAAGTAAGAATTGCGCTTAATGTGTTCCATCGTCCGCTCGTGCGATCGACGTCGGGCTCGTTTTACCTCGAGATGGCCGAGGCGATTCACGGTTAACTCCTTCCTATATTTTAATCCTTTCGCGGCGGATGCCGCCTACATACGCCAGTCACTTGGTGCATCACAGCCGCTGATGCCGTCTGTATACAGCAGTCATTTGGTACACCACAGCGGCTGATGCCGACTACACACGGCAGTCATTTATTAGTTTACAGCGCCTCATGCCGTCTACGTAGGGCACAAATTTTATCGTTAGAGAAATAAAGCTTTTTTCTCAGTAAAAATCAGTCGTAAAAGGCTGCAAAGTATGGATAATCGCACCATTGCGAAAAGTGGCAAAGTATGGTACAGGTGCACCGTCGCAAAAGGGTTAACAAATCCGACTCGTGACGAAGATTTTGGCCCAAACACAAATATCACGAATCAGGCTATAAGGCAGAAAATTGGAGGCGAGAAAAATTGTTCTGATAACGAAACTGCTGATGGTAATGACCAACTTCGATCCTTTGACCCAAACCGACTTCAGTTGGGTTTTTTACTGCGCGTTGACCCCTATCGCTTAGTCCCGAATTTCGTTTAAAAAAGGCTCAGCGGAAGGTCATCGACAAAAACAGACAATTCCTAACTGAATAAAGTTATATTTTTCATGAAAAATTTTGAATTTTCCTTATTTAAAATCCATAATTACTTAGTTGTCAATCCAATAAATGCCACGCGACGGATGGGCGGACGGACAGTTCATCGCTCGATCGACCCGATTTGAAATATCCGCGAAGCGTTCAGGGATCCATTTAAGATGTACGCCTTCGTAGGAACAAAGAGAAACTATTTTCGTCCGGCGTTTCATGGAAGCGCGAGGCCGGAGGCCGCACCGGCGGCGCGCGCTCGCCTCCCTTCGTATTTGGGTCGCTGGCTGCTCCCTGACTCTTCTCGTTGCTCGTCGGTTGCTCGTCGGTTGCTCGTTGTTCGATCGCTCCTCGTTGTCATTGGGTACTCGACTCTTGGGCCAAATTTAGTATCGCTCTCGATCTCAGCGACTCCCACATCCTCTCGCGGCGGCACGACCGTCCTCATCCGAAGCGTCGTGCCGCCTGCTTTTTCCCTTTTCCTCTTCCGATTATTCGCGGGAGTCCGCGTAGGGAACGCCAGCGTTTCTGAAGAAAAAAGCAACGATCAATGAGAAAACAATACAAAGTTCACGAGCGCGTTCGTTGAAATTATCTGAGAACGACGATGACGACAAAAGCCTCTTTCGTCCCATGAGTCATAATGCGGAGCGCGAGCTCGACTCGAAGCGTAACAGCACGATTTTCTTTGTTACGACGTTTTAAATCATTTCAGTCGTCCGTGTCTCCTCGATGAAAATAAAGACTGCCTTTCTTGCGCTGAAACAAAACAAATTTTTTAGATAAAAGATCGAACGCTCTGCCTGGAATTCATTCAAATCGGACAATGACGCTTGGGTAATCATGGCAAACGATGATAATTTAAGGCGAGACGAAGAACGGCTAAGTGAAGCAAACGCGTTTCTAGAAAATCTCTTCGATTCCGTTCGCTCGAACTATCATTTCTGGAAAACGTGGACTGATCGTAGCGGGTACGTAGCTACTTCGCACAGCCAGAAACAAATAGGTGGGAGTAAAGTCGAACTCGAAACTGGGTCGTTCGATCAACGTGGACCCGTCTCTATAATTCGCCCTGTTCCTCTCTTGTACTTTCTCTCTCTCTCTCTCTCTCTCTCTCTCTCTCTCTCTCTCTCTCTCTCTC
>JAITYT010000824.1:626066-640059 GCA_025433975.1 Liostenogaster flavolineata
CACACACTTTATACGATACAAATGCGATCTTTACGAAATAAAACGTTTAAGATCCTAACACGAGAACTCCTGGTTTATCGTGTTATTTTCGTTGATCTCTTAGGACTGGAACGGATCTTCTATTTTTCGATAGATGCAATTATATTTTTTTACGCGTATCTATCGTGAAAAAACTGAGTTAGGCGTACTTTTAACGACTGGATCCTCGTTTCCGTGACATACCGTCACGGTATCAAAGCGTCGCGTTGATTTCCCTCGCACGCGAGCCATTCCGGGGGCATCCGGCCGCCGAACGAAGAAGGCTCCTTTTTTCTCTTATTTATCGTCGCAGCTCACCTTCGCGCGACCATGGCTCTTTGTGCGGAAGGAAGCGTCTTTGAAGAGTTTTACGCGAGGCGGCGTGTAAGCGAGCATAAATAAACCTCGGATCATCGACATCTAAGCGTTTCAGAATCGAGCTTCGAATATAGCTTTGATCCGTACCGGAGGTCCCTAAAGTGAGTCCTCGCGTGGTCTGCCTCTCCTTTTCTCTCATCGTGCGGTCCTCTCTTCCTCTGGTCTCGTTATCAGTTTCTCCCACCAACCCCCACGCTCCCTGCCACGATCGTTAAGAGGTTTAACGACTTGGCACCGAGTATGCGCACGCCACACGCGCGATCATCGCTTATTTTCGACGTCCAGGAAGTGTCTGTGCGAGGGGCGAACAAACTATTAGGTCTACCGGAAAGTTCTGTCGTTTTTGAATTAACAGAGACTAATTCATTTTAGATAGATTAATTAATTGGACATTACAATTTTCATTGATAATAACCACCTCTTCGTGCATATACGTAGCACATAAATAGAAGCACATAAGTAGAAATGCAATGATCGAAAAAGTTAATGTTCAACTTGAGATGACATTATGCGACGGAAATTTCCGATAGACCTAATAAAAGGTCGGAAATCCGGGAGAGGACTTTCTTCGCTGTTGTGAAAAGCTTCTTGGGAATGTTCGATCCGCGCGATTAATTTCGTTCGTCCGAGCGTTCCATAATTTTCTCCGTTTTCCGTTTCAGTGGTCTTTTGCGACTACACGGCCACAGGGAGATCCTTGCAGTTCTTTGAAGATTACATCGTGAAAGAAGTTCTTCCGTCATTGGGAGATACGAGAATATCCACATCCATCTGCAATATGCAATCTTCTCTCTTCAGGTAAGCTAAAACATCAACGTGTACTTAATACGCTTTCGTTTTCTAACCATTGATTCACTCGCAATTTCTCTACGTTCAACATTCGTCCGTGACGAGCTTCGCATTTAAAACTGTTGGCTAGGAACGACGAGCTAAGTCGTCGCACAAAGCGGTTAATTTTTATTTCTATGAAACATATATTAATTCGAGATTATGTCTGCGCTGTCGAGAAGTTGATATTATTTAAAAAAAGAAAGATAGGAAGCAAACCTTTACTCGGTGCGCCGAAGAGTCTTACGGACACGTCGCGTAGTTAAAGGATTAAATATAGAAGGATAAGTCTTAAATGCAGTACAATTGCGCAATATATATATTATTACATATATATTGTATATATTCTGTATATATATATATATATAATATATTTTTCTATTTTATTAATTGTATATATATACAATATATACAATTAATTATATTATAATTATATTATATATACATATATATACATATATATGTACACAATATATGTATATCCTTACGCTCTTCGTTGGTTGTCACGTCGACGAGGGTTCCCGAAATCTCTCGCGAAGTATCTCTCGAAAATTTGGAAGCATTCCCAAGTTAAGATCGAAACTCGCCCGTAGATTTGACTAAAGGTGTCTGAGATCGTTAGGGAGTAAAAGCGACATAAACGCACTCGGATCTATCGACTCGTAATCGTCTAAGTTGCTTGTTACTTGTCGGCTTTACAATAATACGAATAAATTCATTTGCCTTTCGCGCTGATCGCAACTGACACATCGAATCGATATGTACTTTGAATTAACCGGACGGAATCGCGCAACAAAGACAACAGCAATGACGCGACGAAACTCGGACGACGTCTTGATTTTTCGAACCTCGCGTTACATTCGATTTTTAAGCAATTCCCTTCGCGTGATTTCCCGAAGAAACGAACGTCTTTAACGCGTTCACGCGCTTGCACTTAGATATCCCATCAGTCAGTCTATGGGCTCTTAGCTGAGCCCACGACTTTTAATAAATAAATAAATAACTAAATAGATGTGCCATCAGTCAATGGGCTCTTAGCTGAGCCCATGACTTTTAATAAATGAATAAATAAGTAAATAAACGTCCCATCAGGCGGCGCGTACCACTGATGTATCTCGCACTCGGATGTCCCATTAGACGTTGCATTCCACCAATGGCTGGCACTTAAATGACCCATCGGACGGCGTGTACCACCAATTTAATTCAGTAACTAGAAAAAATGTCCAGATATAATTGAAAATGAAAAGAACGTAAATTTGTCGCTTTAGCTCGCCGCCAGCCGATAAAGCAAAGCCTTGTTAGATTAGCTGCCCATGGGAGAGAAATGCGAACTGCAGCGGCGGCGGCGTGAACGCATTGATAAAATTCGTGAGAATTCGCCTTTGGTAACGTTCGAGAATTCTCCGTTGTTCGCGTGCTTTGATCGAAAACTCCGGGGCTCGAGACGGAGAAAAACACGTTTTACGAATTTACCGATGACTAAGGGCGCGTAAAAGGTGCCGAAAGACACGCGAGAAAGCGAAGCAGGGTTCGATCGATCTTCGAAGACGTTCATATGTTCGTCGCTTTCCCCTCTACGAGCGAACGAAACGAAACGAAGCTCTATTCTCTTCCTTCACCGCTTTACTTTACTTATGCAAGATTCTTTATTGCGCGTACTTAAATAAATAAGGTTACGTAAACTTTTATTACTTATCGCGACAAGCTACGGAGTGGACAAGTATGAAATGATTTCGCGCGTATCACCATAATAGAAATTGCGATACGGCATAACATCCGTTTTGCGTTGTAGCGGTAAACACTCATTTGAAAGGCGATGCGTTAGACGCGTTACGCAATTCAAATTGGAATTTCAACGATAGGTAGAAAAACGCGTTTGATTCGTCGTTTTCGTCGCATGCACGTAATAACGTTTTCGCCTCCTCCCGCCAATCCATTGGATGGAAATTATACCGTGATCGATCTAAAAAAAAATAAAAATAAAAAAAAATCGCCTCTCGAGGAACAATCCACTTATTACGATCGTCCGGCTCGATCAAAGTAAAATTGCGTATTCATAGACACCACGCAATGCGGAAGCGGTACGTTACCATTACGTGCAACAACATCTAAGCTGGCACGACGAACGCGACGTATTTTACGATGGTTCGTAAAGTTTACGAACCTTCGTCGATTATTGCTTCGTCGTATCTAGGCAAAACGTACGAACTCGATTCGAGTAAACTCTTGGAAAAATATTGTAAATAAGATTAGTCGTGTACTGCCAAAGATTCCACTGACCAGTTTGTCATTACGCCATCTAGCGACGAAAAATAGTAATGAATTCGGGAGAGCGAAGTTCCGAACGATACATGTAGAGTCCGCCATTTTGTGAGGCCGCGAGTAAAAAATTAGTTCTTCGTCTAGTCGTAGAATGGCGCTTCGATATTCGTTCTTGGCCCTCGAATCGCACTCGCACCCTCTTCGAGACTATCGATACGCGCGATTTTCTAATCGAATATTGTAAACTTCAAGCGACGAAGACGATGAAATTCGTTTTAACCCTTTGCGCACTCATGTTACGCTGAAGATGGCAATACAATTATTCTAAACTCGTATGTCACGCTGGAGATAACAATACTAATTTACTCTGAAGAAGTGACTGTATTCATGATGATGGAGGCCTCTTCTGGTGTCGGGGATGAGTACACTATTCGTTTCTTCTGTCCTTTCCTTCTTCGCCTGTTTTTTTCTTCCTCCAGATTTTCTCGCTGTATGCGGCATTCGAGATCTTTCACAGTAATAATTTGCCAAGTTGTATTAGTTGAGTAGTTACAAGTCGTGTACGGAAGTTGTTCTCTTTGTCTAATTCAGTATACATATACGTACTCAAATTTTCAACCCACGAATGGATTATAAAGACAGACAGGATAGTAACAGTAATTTTGAATTTACTAATACAGGTGTGCGAAATGACGATATAAATTATAGTAGCTCATGTCTTTTCGAAAGCGATTTGTTACAAACTAAAAATTTAAAAATTGTTTTGAAAAGTACCACGCTGTAAAAGATTACAAAAATTAAAACATTTTATAATAATAATAAATGAAATAAAAATAGTACCATTATAAATGACCTTAATTCATTTAGCTAAAAATAAATACAAGTTGACACCCAACAATTTTGAAAATAAATCGAGTGCAAAGGGTTAAAGTCGATCCCGAGTTACCGTGTCGCATACTCATTACGAAAACATTTTTGAAACGTATCGTGAACCATAAGTCAGTCGAGTATATTTTTCTTTAAAGGGTTCGTGTTTCAAACTAACGTGTCGTGTATATATATAACGTGTGAAATGCTTCGTTGACCTAATTAGCTGTATTTTACGTTTGTGACGTCACAAGTAAAAGAAATTAGTTCTTCGTCTAGTCGCAGAATGGCGCTTCGATATTCGTTTTTTGGCCTTCGAATCGCACTCGCGCCCCCTTCGAGACTATCGATACGCGCGATTTATATCGCGTAGTTCCTTTCAGGTTTAATTTTGTAAACTTCAAGCGATAAAAACGATAAAAACGATAAAATTCGTTCATCGTCTCTCGTGCACTTGGCCTGACATTAGGCTCGGTTATTTTTAATTTTTGTATCGATTAATTCAGTCTAACAATCAGTGCGCGATAAAGTTGAATAACGATCAAGGCTGTTTAAACCTACGGATAAAATCAAGATTCGTAAATGGTCGTCAACAATCGAATCTCACGAAGGAAATTTTGAATAGTATATTTTATAGTAGTAGATATACTAGTATAAATAGTAGAATTTTGATAAGTATATTTTTCTTCATAGAGTTCCTGTATTTCTTTTTTACTAGCGCGTCTACATATATAACGCATACATTATGTTTGTTATGGCACACGCGCGCGCGCGCGCGCGCGTTAGGTTGGTGTATATACTTAAAAAATATACTTTTAATTGTTCTATACTTTATTTAATTGCGATATACATAATATTTAATATTTAAGTATATCATATTTAGACATATGCTTAAAAATCCGACATTTCATATGCACCAACCTTACATAAGTATTTATGTATATATGTATGTGCATTTGGATGTGCCATATACAAATATATACATACATACATATATATATATGTATGTATGTATAAATGTATAAGTATGTATCAATAGTATTTCATATTAATATTATATTAACATTGTGAAATGCATCGTTGGCCTCACTGGCTGTATTTTACGACAAATGTATGCAACGCGCAATTCCTCTTCGTTACGTGAAGACAAAAAAGTGACTTCTTGCACCGTCAAGTCGATCGATCGAGATCGGGAACGTAACCGCGTCGTTTTCCAGGAACGAGGCGAAGGAGATCGTCAGGCATGGAGTCGGTGCCAACGAGCAAGACGCCGTGTTGTTCACTGGCCAATGCACGGCCGATGCATTGCGCACTCTGCTTCGACACCTGGATCTGTCGAAGGCCACCGTTGTCTTCGTGGGACCGTTCGAGCATCACTCAAACCTGCGCCCCTGGCGAGAATACGAGCGCGTCAAGGTAAGTCGACCTAACATCGATCATCGAGGTTGGGTCAGGAGAATCGAGAGTCGTCGTACCTACGATGGACGCTGGATGTCTTTGCAGGTGGTGCGCGTTTCGGAGACCCGGGAGGGCTTTTTGGACCTAAACGAGCTGGAACGAGGCCTGGCTAAGGCAAGGTCCGAGGGTGCAGCTCAAATGATCGGCTGCTTCAGCGCAGCCAGCTGCATAACCGGGGTGCTATCTGATGACGTAGCGACGACTCTCCTCCTCCATCAATATGGCGCACTGAGCGTCTGGGATTACACGACCGCGGGTAAGAATAGCCGCTAAAGCAGAGTATTTCTCGCTCCGGCTGACCCATGGGGGTCATCGGAACCTAGCGAAGAAATATAAAACCCTGACGTCTCCTTTCCGCAGCGCCCTATGCCCAGATCGACGCGAATCCACACTTACCCGGTGTCGGGGAGACCGCGGCGCACAAAGACGCGATCATCTTCGCGACCCACAAGTTCGTGGGTGGAGCGCAAGGTCCCGGCGTGCTACTGGCCAAGCGACACCTCCTCGGCAAGGAGATCGAGACGGAGAACACGAGGGATTCCCATCGGTACCTACGTAATCCCGAGCTACGCGAGGAGAGCGACACCGCTGGTGTCGTCGAGAGCGTTCGTTGCGGACTCGCCTTTCAGCTGAAGGACAATGTCTCTCAGAGGGTCATCGTCGCGCGGCAAGATAAAATTTCGAGGTAATTACGGAGATATTTTCGATCGATTCGGCCTTCTTCTTTACCGGTATCTCTGGATCAACTTGAATTTTTATCATTCAGGCAAGTGTTGGCGCACGTACGCACAATCCCGGAACTGACGCTGCTCGGCAGCTCTTCGCAGAGCGTCAAGAGATTGCCCATCTTTTCGTTCATGGTACGACACCCTCGTGGCACTTTTCTTCATCACAACTTCGTCTGCGCTATACTGAACGACGTTTTCGGGATACAAGCGCGCGGTGGGTGCGCTTGCGCCGGCCAATACGCCCACGACTTGATGGGAATCGACGGAGAACTCGCCAAGGAATATGAGAACGTCCTCGTGGAAAGGTAAGCCGGCTAGAAAAGACGCGGAAAATTGGAGGGTAGTGTCGTCGAATCGTTGGAATATTTCCTAATGGCGTTTCGTCTCTCTCTCCCTCTTTCTCTTAGTCAACGAAACAGCAGTAGCAACGCGGAACCCCTGAGGCCAGGGTTCGCCAAATTGTCTTTCCCGTACTTCATGTCGGATGCCGAAGTTGCCTTCGTCTTGGAAGCCCTGAAGATGGTGGCCACCGAGGGATGGAAACTGCTTCAGCAATACATCATGAATCCCGAGACCGGCGAGTGGCGCCATCACACCAACGGCATCTTGAAGGAGCTGAAATGGCTCGGCGCGATTCGATACACTGACGGCCGCATGAACGCTTCCGAGAGGAGGGTGTCCGGACCGGGCGCCTTTCCCCAGAACTACGCCGATTGCCTCCAGATCGCCCGGAACATCTTCAACAGAGCTAGGAAGATGGCGCAGAGATATCCGCTGCGTATCGACCGTTTCTTCGACTTCGTCACCGAGAAAACGGAATCTCTACGGTGGTTCATGTTACCCACCGAGGCGCAAGACCTACTTCTCGGCTATTCCCAGAACGTAAAGCAAGAAGTGCCCTTCTGCCCGACCGCGTTACCGTGGAACAGATACGGGCACGCGATCGCGAGTCACGACAACTCCACCAACGGCGTGTCACTCACGAACAACGGGATCAGACGATTGAACAGCGACATTCCGCGAAGTGGAAACGCGCCAATTTCCTCGAACTCGCCGAGACACCAGAGCCTACCGGTGCTGAATCACGTGCGGCGTGGCACGATCTCGTCGACGAACGAACTCGGAGCGTCGTCTTCGCCGTCGCTGTCGCTCTCGCCGTCTCCCTCGCCTTCGCCGTCTCACTCGGCGTCGCCGTCGCCGTCGCCATCTCACTCGGCCTCCCCGTGTCCGTCGCCGTCGCTGTCGCAGTCGCCGTCGCCATCTTCCTCGCCATTGTCCTCGCCGTCGCCCTCACCGTTGTCATTGCCAACGACGGTGCCATCGACGAAGACTGCGACTCCGATCAAGACGGCAACGCCAACTTGCAAGCCGATGATCAACGAGAACTCGAACACGCTAGCCAAAGAGGACCTTTCTCGCGACGACAAATCGCCCGCCACTTGCCCCAGCTCCCCCATGCCCATTCGATTCGCTGTCGGTGAAGCTGTCACGCTATCGGCCATCTGCAGGATATCCCAAGCGGGTGTAGCTCGTTCATCCTCGAAGGAACACGGAAGAGAGTCGATGGACACGCGGGACGGTGGCCGGGCAAGATGCAATTCTCTAGGTAGTACCACCGGTACCAGCGGTAATTCCGGTAACGCCACGTCGTCTTATTCTTCGATAGTACCCGCTCTGCCTCTGAGTCCTCAAACCCTGACCAGTTTGGGTCTGGGCGCGTCGAACGCCGCCTCGACGAAGAAGCGGCTGCACTGCAGCTGCAGCAGTCAGACCGAGTTGAATTCCCTCGAATTCGACTCCGCCGCCAGCTCCAGCCACTCCGTGTCCTCCTTGACCTGCCACAACGTCGCATCGCCGCCATCTTCCTTCTCCTCGGTCGGTGAGTATGCCGAGAGAATCGGTACCTGCGGACGGTCTTCCTCCCCTACGATCTTCAACCTGAGCCAGCGCTCGGAGGACGATCTCAGCGCCTACGTGAAGGAAGTCACCAAGGAGCTGGCGACGGAGATCAAGTCGGAGATCCGAGAAGTTATATCCAAGGTGGACGACGCTCTGTCGGAGAGCAATACGTCGGAGAACACGCCGCAGCATCATTCCCGCAACTACGGCGTCAACAGTCTCAACCACGCGTCGTTGAACGACGACAAGCAAACGAGACACGACTCGTTCACGGCCAGCGACATAGCCGAATACCTCATGGAGTTCTCCAAGGAGATGGCCAGCGAGGTTAAATCCGAGATCAGGTCAGTCGCCATCACCTGTCACGCTTGACACGTTCAGCGCGGTCCCTGGGGACCGACAGTATCCAAGTTAAAAAATATAAATAATTTCACTAAAGTTTATTAAAACACTCTAAGCAAAAATGTTGCTTAAATTTGCACGTATTGCAAAACGCGACTGTTTTGGCCAAATTTCTGGCTGTCTTGCTTCCGAATGGCTTTGTATTTTCATCGCACCATTGCCCCACCCCGAAAGAACAATTGAAATAAAGTACATAGCCCTCTGTTCATTCTCTCACCCCTGATATCACTCGAGCACTGCTGTCGGCTGAACGGAGGGACAGCGACATCGGCGCTGCGCTCGACGTGCCAAGAATGGTCTCTTTTTTCTGCTAGGCTTTCTAAGGATCTTCCCTGACCTAACGCGTGGTTCTACCTTGTTGCTAGGTGCATGGTGAACGCCGTGGACGGACTGCACAGGCATTCGCCGGATGCCTCCGCATCAGCCTCTATCTCTGACGCGTCTTCGAACGGATGCGGATCCCCCGACAGAGGAAGACTCGGCTTCTCTTCCATGTCGCCGCGACTCTCCAGCACGATCAGGAAGCACGCGCCTACCGAGATGCCCGGTAAGATCGGCGAGCTCACTCAGCAGGAGAGCAAGATGTCGAGCGAATGCTCGTCCGACGAGACCGTCATCTACGTCATGAAGCCCACGGATAACGAACCGATCGTCAATGACCTGGCGAAGACGAACGACGAGAACGAGATCGACGTCGACGTCGACGACGACGCGCATGATCACGACGGATTGGAAATCGGCGACGCGAGAAAGATCCTGCCGAAGATTTACTCCGCGGTGAATTCGGTTAGCTCGCAGGACAGCGGCATCAATCTTTCCTTTCACGAGAGCGACAAGTCCATCAACTCGGTCGAGCTGAAGCGCAGCAGCAGTGCCGACTCCAACTCCATCAATGGTTACGGTAGAAAGCCGAGGACGACCTTAACGTCGACGTCGACGTCGACGTCGTTGCTGTCGGACAAGGGGAGCCTGAAGGATTGTCTGCGTCGATACGACGACCTGTCGGAGGACGAGGAACGACCCGACGACGAGAGGAACAAGATGCTAAACGAATCTCTGTTGAAACGCGCGGAGGACAAGGCTGATAGGAAGAACGTGCTGCCCTACGCTCTGTGGCAGTGTTCGCCGAAGAACGTCTGGATGCCGATGATCGACGCCACCCAAGAGTTCGACATGATTCGAGACAATGACAGAGTGCTCGTGTGTCTATCGGTGAACGGGAAGGACTCCTTGTCCCTGCTGCACACTCTGCAGCAGTACAAGTTCTACACGAACGGAATTAATTTCGAGATTGGTGCGGCGACCATCGTCAACGAGGACCGTGACGTCTCGGAGATGGCGAAGTACTTGGAGGCGCTGTGCGTGCCCTACTTCCACGAGGTGCGAGCCGACATCGATGGGACGAGTCCCGCGTCGAAGAAGGCTGATGGCGAGAGCACGCCGAGCGGTTTCTGCACATTCTGCGAGAGAAACGTGAGGGGACAACTTTACGAGATCGCTAAACGCCACAACTACAACGTGCTGGCCGTGGGTCAGCACCTGGACGACTTGACGGAGGGCTTCCTCCTTTCGATTCTTCACGAAGGCCAGCCGAGAACGATGAAGGGTCACTACCGCATTCGTCAGCGAGATCTCAGAGTGATCAGGCCGTACGTCTACGTTACGGAAAAGGCGATACGGCAATTTGCCGACAGCAAGATATTCTTGCCATCTCGCAAGTCCAGGGCGATCGATCATTCCGAGGTAAGTCTTTTTGGTTCCTCAACCGTTCGGATTTTCCTTGAGGCATCGAGTGTGTCCGTTAAACGACTCGATTACGTTTCAGAGGTATAAACGAGGCAAGGAGTTAACAGAGCAAGAACGAGTCTACCCGCGTCTCTACTGGTCCGTGCGCACAGCCTTTAGACCAGCCGTTAGCGCTCACGATGACACCACGAGCGTCGATCTAACTTACAGCGGCAGCTGGAACAGCCCCACCAAGACCATTGGCGGTAGCAACAAGGACAGCGGCAGCGACAGCGGCGACAACGTCGACTCCAGCGCGAGCAAACCAAACGCTATCGACAGCGGCAGCGATAACGTTAATCGGCAGAAGAGGTATCGAAAAGCGAAGACGAACACGCTGTCCGCGTCCTCGGTGCAGACCGTATACCTGGCACCTCGTCAGTTGGACAACGACGAGGAGACCGACGAAGAGCCCGTCCTTTGAGATGGACTGCCGGCGAAATGGGATCCCGGACGCCCTTCGGTCTCATTATCGCAAGCGCGGCGAAGGTATCCTCTGCCGATGTTTCCCCTAGTTAGGAAAAGGCGACGGCGATTCGCCTCCGCTAGCTCCAAATGATCGAACTCTTAGATCGCGCGTTCGTTTTATCGCAAACGCGAGCAATAGAGGCGGCCATAACCACTGATCGGCAGAAAAGGCATCCTAGAGCTAAGAGGAAGACGCTATCCTCGGTGCAAACTGTGTATTTGGCGCTTCGTCAGTTGGACAACGACAAAAAGGCAAACGATGAGCCTAGTTTTTGAGATGAGCTGTTGGCGAAATGGGAGTTTCATCGTCACAGCATGGTGAAGCTATCTATCCCCTGGATAGCGAGAAACTTCCCTGGAGGCTGGGGAAGAGCCCGCCCTCGAAGATGAGCCGTCGGTAATGGGAGTCTAATTATCGCAAGCGTGCCTCTGAGATGGGGTATTGGCGAGATAGGAGTCTCATAACAAACGTGGTGAATGTATCCTCCGTCGATGGACAATGACGAGGAGGCCAACGAAGAGCCTGTTGATGGACTATTAGCGAAATGGAATTCTCATTATCGCAAGCGTGGTGAAGGTATTCTCCGTCGATGTTTCCCGTATACCTAGCACCTCGACGGTTAGACAAAGACAAGGAGATCGATGAAGCGCCTGTTGATGAACTGTCCGCGAAATGAGACCCGAACGCCCTTCGGTCTCGTTATCGCAAGCGCGGCGGAGGTATTCTCTGCTCATGTTGCCCCTAGTTAGGAATAGACGACGACGATTCGCCTCTGCTAACTCGAAATGATCGAACTCTTAAGAGATCGCGCGTTCGCTTTAATTTTGCGCGTTCGGATCGAGCGACCGTCGGCTTCTTACGATAGCACAAACGTTTGTTGGCTTCGTCGCCGTTTCTCCGTTGGCATCGTATCGTCGTTGCGATAGACTTTGCTTGGCTTCAACGAGGCGTCGCTCGTTGGCACTCTCATACACGAACGTACAAAGCTCCTACGACTGTTTTCATTGAAATCGTAGGAACGTCTAAAGCAGCGCACTCGTCGCTAATAGATTTAAACGTATTTTTGACCGATATTTTGATGACGTCGCAGCTTCGAACGGATTATCGTTAAGGTACTTTAAGTTTGATAAGTCGAACGAAGGAACGGAGGCCCGATTTTCTCGTTCTAAAGGGGAGGGGGGAGCTGCTTCTCCGAAGGGAAGGACAATTTTTTGGAAGAAGACACGGCGAACGACGGAAAACTCACCGCATGATCGAGATCGTCAAATAAAAATTGTCGAAAGAGAGCATCGAAGAGTCGACATTTCGAAAGCCCGGAGAAGCATCCCTTTGCCTGGTTCATCGAATCTCGACGAACCTTTTAAAATCGTTCGACGATTCATCCTCCATCCTAAGATTTCCCTCGTTAAGGGCTACCAAGCTTCGAAGATAGTCGTTTTATAGACACGTTGACGTTGTCCCCTTTCGTGTGAGCGCGTGACACCGTGATGAGATCCAAAGTTGCGCGCGGCTCAGCCCGGACAGGGCGATCGTTTATACACGGTCATAAAATGGTCGCTTTCGACGCGCCAATCCGTATGGGTACGTCTTTAAATAATACCTTTGACTGCGTGAATGACGTTTGAATGAGAGAGAGAGAGAGAACGATCGTCGCTAAATCGTCACTAGATCGTCGCGCTGCTGATTGCTTCAACTCGATACAGACGTACCTTAACGAAAAACGATGAAATCGAGAACTTCACACGCAGACATACGTACACGCGCGCGTTCTTCCATCCGACGAAAGAACGAAGAGCAAGCTCACCTTAACGTAAGGATTCTTTTCCCTTGTAACATCGGTATCGCGTCCGTAACGTGGACACCATCGTCGATCTGAGGAATTTGCGTAGAGGATACACGCTCGATCGATATAAAGATAAGATATATGTGTTATTAATTAGGAAATCTAGCGTAAGGTAATCTAAGGTAATCCAGTGTAACGTAATTCGACGCGTTGACAACGGTTTTTTGCCGTGTAAAATATCGCCGAGGAAGCTCCGATCCTCGGATTTGATGGCGACTTCGCTCTAAAAGGAAGAAGACAAGGAGGCTGAGGCGCCCTCCGATCCCCTCCCGTACTCCTCGTCGTCCTCTGTCGCTCGGCACGCGCCTGTCAGCTTCTCCACTCTCGATTTCGCACGATGATATTTGCGCTCTCGGCGATGACATTTGCAAACGGTACGAGTTATAAATAATTGCACATATTGTACTTAGATGTAAATAATCGTTGGCGCGAGGGAGACAGAGCGAATTAAAAAACGGAGACTTTGTTGAGCATCTCTCCGTTGTTGGGCTCTCGATGGCGTTTGGCGCGATACGAAGCCCACGGTAGCGCTTAATTCCGTGGACGCCATTTTGAAAGAGACTTCTCGCGACGACGGTCTAGTTTAGGAAAGCGCAAGACGTGAGATGCGCGATTGCGAGCGTTAAAGAAAATTTTTATCGCAAAGAGGAACATCGAGTATCACGAAGAACAAATACGGAGGACCGACGATCAATTGATTCGATACTTGCGTCTTTTAATTCCGTGGACGCCATTTTGAGAGAGGCTTCTGGTAATGGCGGTTTAATTTAAAGACACTCAAGATGTAAAGTACGCGATCGCGAGCATTAAACAATTTTTATGTCGCACGAAGGCTCGAAGATCAATTCGTTCGATACTCGCGTCTCTTAATTTCGTGGACGCCATTTTGAGAGAGGCTTCTTGTAATGGCGGTTTAGTTTAAAGAAACGCAAGATGTAAAATACGCGATCGCGAGCATTACAGAATTTTTATGTTCGTTTTAATTGGTTCTATACTTACATCTTGAGTCCTCTCTCTCTCTCTCTCTCTCTCTCTCTCTCTCTCTCTCTCTCTCTC
>JAITYT010000824.1:702720-718274 GCA_025433975.1 Liostenogaster flavolineata
TCCGAGGTGAGATTATCGTTTCGATGACGATTCCGATCTTAAAACGGAGGAAATTGCGTCGCGATAAAAAACTGCTTCGGGTCGATCGAAAGAAAACAACATCGTCGTTTTTCTATCGTCGTCGCGTAATTTCCTTCCCCGTCGCCGATTTAATTAGTTGCATTTACATTCGATCGTTTAATTTTTCGATGTACGCGGCACATTTTTAATCGCGCCGGCGTAAAAATTGCTCGACAAAATTCCAGGATAAATTCCTTACTTCCCGTGACTCTTTGAACATTTCCCGTGAAAATCCGAAAAGGAAGAGGCGTTCGACCCGGAAACGACGTCTGACCGATCGCGAGCGAATCTTCGTTCCGAACGGAAACGCGTCGAACGAATTAACGAAGATTCTACGATCGTTTTATTAATTAAATCAATCGTTCCCGGCTTTCTACGAGCTTCAAGCACCTCCGAAATTCCTCCGTCAAGTAACGCATTTCGACCGTGGGATAAAAAGGAGAAAAAATCGAGATATGCGAGGCACGATCCCGGCGCGCGGACAGATTTATGGCTTTTGATTTCGAATTTCTGGATATACGGCAGGATCAAAAAACGATCCAGCGTAATAAGATTCCATGCGAGAAATATGCAGGCAACACGATTCATAATCGCGCTAACCTTGGATCGAAATTCGCCATGCCTCGTAAAATCTCGCCTTCGCTCTTGAGGAATGTGCTCTCGCGCTATCCAACCCTATTCGAGATAAATATCTATATATTGATTTTTTTTTGCATTTATTCGTTAAAGAAATCTTAAATACTGATCAACGAAATAATTTCCATCATTTTCTAACACTTTTCGCCGGCATAAAGGCAGTTGTTCGATTCCTTTTTTAAAAAAAATCTTTAAAATAGTATAAAAAAGAATTTTTAAAAATCGAAGAAATTTTGATTACTTTCCGATTGACCTAATAAATCCGCGAAATTCTAACGCGTACGATCATTCGTTCGTATTTATCGACGTAATACGCGATCATTCGTTACGCCTTTGCGAAGTTAAAGCGCAAAGTTCTAGAATCGATTCAAATCGGTCTGTGACGAATTCAACGTATACGAGACACTTACGGGACGTGTTTTATCGTTTCTTATTGTTCCAATACCACGGAAACGCTTGAAGTTTTTCAAACGTTTCTAACAGCCATCTTAAAGACTAAACGCAATCAATCATTGTACTTTTTTTTATCTTAAAACCTTAAAACAAGTACGTCCATCTCGTACGGGAAAATTCCGTTGCGTGTTTCTCTCGTTTTCTCCCCTTTCTTTTCCGCTTTTATTTTGGAACTTCTTTCGACTGAACGTACCGACTTTAAACCGAAGATGCCGAGGGAATATATAGAACGTACCGATTAAAGTATGACCCATGAATGGTGAATTAACTTAATCCTTTTAACGAACTTGCCGATGATAATACCTAGGCTTAATTAAAACTTGTCTTTTGATATAAACGTGAATTACGTTTACGACATAAAACGTAAAATAAAAACTAGAATTGGAAAGAATGCGTACGAATATGAAATACCAGAAAATATAATGAAAATAAATAATACGAAATCTAACAACGCGAAGTACAGGACAGATTCTTAAAATAACTTCTTAAATATTTATGAAAAATGAAACGAGATAGAAGCGAAAATACGACAATTACTATTATGATTAAAATGATAACGAATATTTCTCGTGAAATAATGGAAAATTATTAAGCGCAAAATTCCTATTGTTACGAGGAAAAAAAGAAGGAAACGTTATAATAAAGAGATTAAGACGATGATTTAAAGAAAGAGAGAGAGAGAGAGAAATAACGAGAAAGGCGTGGAAGCGAAACTGCGGGAGAAAAATAGAAAAAAGAAATAACAAAATTAAGACGAATAAAAAGTCAAAAATAAAAGCCTTACCATCAGGGCCTTGACCTTATTAACCAAAGGGGATGCGCTTAAAAACTTGTTGATAGCCGACAATATTTTGCCCTCCAGTGTGGCAGAATTTTCTATGTTTTGCCCGTGAGAACATCCGGGTCCGATATCGTTGACTCTTTCGATCCTGGACAACAACTCCGGCTTTTCTGGTCAAAATTATCGCGTCTTCCGTTTTCTTCCGATAGTTCCGATTAATCTGATTTCGATACTTTAGTGATTTTTATCGCTGCTAATTTCTCGTATCATCGACATTAAACACGACAGTCACATAAAACACGAAAGAGAGGCTGAAAGTACGCGAGAAGAAAGTCTATGCGTTTGTGAACTGAATCACCCTCGAACATAGCAAAATAAATCGCGGCTGAAATCATTTTTGCTTCATTCTTCCCCAACGATCGTAATTTAAATTCTTTCGTAAGGTATAATTTAAGAAAATATCTAGTAATCGCCGTAAAAATATACAAGTACAAAAATGTACAAGTACGTCTATGCTCCTCCCGAATAAATTAAAAAGTACTTCGATAACGTATCGATCGATCGGCGAAAAATGAGAACTATCGGGTAATAACGTCACTCGATGAACGTTCGAAAATCTTATTCGATTTAATAAATATCTCCTTTCTTTTCCGAACTCTTCAAAAGTTTCATTATAAGACTTCTGAATCTATGAGCTTCCCGACGGTGTCGCGTTCACGGCGCCGACTGAAGTCTGAAACGCTTCGACGGATGCTGCGAGTTGCTCTAGAGGCCAAAGAACGCGCGCACCAGAGAAACACAGCGTACGAGAAGCGGACAGGTACATATACGTACAACCACATGCTTAGAGAAAGAGAAAGAGCCTGAAAAAAAGGAAATATAGTTTTTACGAGTTCGAACTGTTTTCTATGAATGACGAGGTATTGCATCGTTAAAAGTCAATAAAAATCGAAGATGTTCCCGCACCTAAAGGATTTACTAATACACATATAAAGTAGATAATTATATATAGTATAATATCACGAACGTCATACTCAGATTTTTTCATTCTTTTTAATTATTTTCAAATATTACAATATATCGTATTCGTAATATATATAATATATTATATAAAATATTAATTATATATAAAATATTAATTATATATAAATAATATTAATTATATATAATATTATATAAAATATAAATATATTGAATTACATTTTCTTCCTCACCGCCGCGAATTATTTTAATTGAATCTCTTTGTTAAATTGAATTGAATTGAATTTAATTTAATTTAATTTAATTTAATTTAATTTAATTTAATTTAATTTAATTTAATAAACAAACCTTACGGTTTTTGTTTCGAAGCAACACTCGCCCCATTTGCATTATCTCCCTACATCGATATCTCGTATAATACATTAATCATAAAATCTCATTTACCCCAGAACAGCACAGAAATATCCAAAGCAGAACCAAGAGAGACAGAGAGAAACTTACAGTATTTTATCGAGCTCATCGAATCATCGAGTGTTATACTAAAGCACACGTATACGTAGAGAATACTTGATTGGTTGAATAAAATTCTCGAACTTCTACTTTCTTCGATCTTACGTGTTTCGTAGCTCCGTGTCTTACGGTATGCGATTAAGAAAAATTCAATTAATAAATAGAAAAGAAATTAATTTCAGTTTTGATATCCTCTCGTAGATCTCGACTTCATCGATCAATGTCACTCCTTCGCGATACGCGAAGATAGATATCTGCTCTTTTGCATAATCAAGCATTAACAAAGACACTGTGGAAAGATTTATCTCTTTGACTAATGAAATATTATTAATCGAAACCTAACAATAATGAAAGCTAATATATTACATAAACAATACAACAAAAATACTGGATAAAATTACTTAATATTCGTAACACGACTTTAACTTTGTAAAACACTTCCGTACTTGAAGGATATTTCAAACGAAGTAATTTAATATTACTTCTAATTTCAATCGTATACACAAATTTAGAATACAATCGAACGCTATATATTAAAAATATATATCAACATTTTTTTAAAATTAAATGAATAAGACATTATATTTCGTTAAATTGTGAGTAATTAATTTAAAATATGCTCTCTGTACCGCTATTAAGTTTTCAACAATTACCTATGCATAATGTACGCGCATAGCCGCTCGCGTCCGTGCGCATCTTGAGATAAAGAAAGATAGATAGAAATAGGAGAAAATGGGTGGAAAAAGAAATGAGAAATGTCGATAGAAACAAACGAATTATGTCACTTACAATAACTCCAAGTTTTTCTTTGCAACAATAAATATACTCTTTATAAGTTCTGAAGTTTGTACGCGTCTAATACTAACAATAAATCTGTACTGATATTCTCTTTCTACTCCATTATAATACTTCCAAATTGTTTGAAAAATAACTGGAATGGAAAAATTAAAATTAAAAGTAAATGTTTATATTAAATTCTAAATATTCCCGTATTCCAAATTTTACGATTGCTTCAACAATATCGTGATAACAAATTCTATTTTTCATTATTACATTATTAATATCAATCGTCGTATTATCGATCTCAAATAAAGATCTTCTCGTCAAAGCTTTTATTTGGAAATGCATTAAATATGTACCTCTTTTTATTCCAGTTCCGAAAACAAAAGACAATGCAAATACGTAATATTGATAATAATTCCTGCTTTGACTTTAAACTTCTATTGCAAATGAATATCCAATATGCAAATATCTATAATGTAAATATGATGTATCAATACTTTTACACGTCACTTTCCGGCTACCACATTGATGACTTAAAATATTGTTGATTTCACATCAGATAATATTTATATTGTGGCGCCACAATATAATTACATTAAATTCAAGAGAGGGAAATACAGAAACTGACATAAAAACAGAAAAAAAAATGTATATATTATTAAATTTGACAACTACGCTACATAAAAATTATTTGAATTTATTTAACAATTATTTTACGCAATTAAAATTTTGTGGAATAATATAACACTTTATATTTGTATAACGTTTAAAAATATGTGTTTTATTAAAATACTTAAAATAATTGAAATACTTACAATTAACAAGAAATTATATCACATGTTAATTTCATATCTTTTTCTGCAAAATTATACACCAGTTTCCTTGATCGTAATATACATCTTTAATAAATAACGACGATATTTCTGAACAAAGCTTCGAAAGCTCCCCCTCTTCAAAGAGGTGATAATACCTCAAAAAATTACCACCATCCTTCCTTTTCCACGGAACAAGCATATCGCTATGCGTAAATTCTGTACGATTTTTATGAATCGGTAGCATTAAATCCTGATCTGTAATACTCTGTACATTTTCAGAATAATTCTCCTCGCTATTTTTACCCGAGTTATATTTCAAATAGCTAGATTTAACAAAATTTCTCTTTTGTTCCTTCGCCCATACACTAATTAAACATATTCCATTAGGTCGAAGCACTCGTGTCATTTCGGAAATAGCTCGTTTCCTCCTTTCAACGGTTGATAAATGATGAATAACGGCGATGCTTAAGCTGGCGTCTATCGAATCATTTTTATATGGCAAATATAAACAATCGGATACTAATACTTCGAAGCCTCTATCACGACATATTTTTGTTAGACTAAAACTACGATCGCATCCAACCTACAACATTAGATCGAGAAATAAAATAATAATTAAATCTACTATGCAACTTTAAATACATATACAATAAAATAGTTGTACTCGAATAAATAATTATTACATTAATCTTAAATCGTACTTTAAAACTATTTCCATCTCCTTGAAGATATTTGCCATTTCCACAACCCACGTCTAAAAGTAGCGCGCCTCTTTCTAGATTTTCCAAAAATTTAATTACATTCGGCCACTGCTTACTTCGTGTTTCACTAAAGTGACTTGAAATTTCTTCGTATACCTATAAACATGAGACGAATGATCGTACGTGCTTTGAATAAAATACCCGTACACTGTACTTTATTCTGTACGTAATATATATAATCTATATATATATAAATATTTATAATATAAATTCGACGTATTATAAAGATCAAGGATACATACTTCGTGCACGAAATGCTTTTCTAATTGGGTTCCCTTCGTCTCATCGATGCACGAAGCAGCCGAACTATCTTTCGAATCGCAGTATTGCGAAAAACGACAATGGCAAGGTTCGCTCCGCACTTTTCGAAATGTGAATGAAGTCCTGGCTCCGCGTATTTGCGTTTTTATTCCATTTGCGGTTTTAATCACGTCGGCATGCCTTGGAGAAATCCCATGTGACCACGCATATCGAGCTTCGTTTGCCATAACCAGTAGTGATCGTGGAGGCAACATTATACTAACTTTTGAATCATTTTGGATGAAATTCATGACACAAGACGAGCCCAACGATAACGAGAGTATGGTGTCTTCGAAGGCGCTATGCGTATCGATATGCGAAAAAATTCCTTAAGAAATTAAAAATCAAAATAAGAAATTCTAAGATCGACGTTAGAAAATATTTTGTACAGATGTATACCTTGACCAGGCAAATAATAATTGATAGTAAGTTGATCGTATTCATACTGCCCACATCCGTGTTTTTCAAATAAACCTTGCAAATATTTACATTCTTCTGGAATTAGTGCAATAGGAGTATCGAAGTTTACGTTATTTGTTTGATAGTTAAACTCATATCCAAAATGTTTTACTCGTCTATGCTTCAAGGACGGTGAACTCGTATCTAAAATACGATTTAGGTGTCCTATTTATGATAGACATTACTTAATAATAAATAACATAGTTTTTTTAATGATCGAACCGTCTTTCTCCCAATCGACTATCTTCAATAATCTTGCTTCTTCTTCCTCGCTTATGAAATCTTTGATTAACCTAATGCCAGGTGGTGTTGCGAAATCCCATGAACAACAATCTATATCGGGGACTGAAGAAAATAGAACTACTTAGCAATATGACATCCGAAAAGTTTAGGACATTTACAGTGTTCCGCTAATATCGAAGTAATATTGAAGTAACGATATTGATATTCGATTTTAGAAAAAATATACCTAGAATAAATTAGTATTCAAAATAAATGATACTTGTACAATAGTGTATTTTCTTACTAGATTCGGTGTACATCGCATATAATCGAGCACTCTGTCCCGAAAGCTGTATACGTCCATGAATATAATTATACAGATCGGATGCGTCTTTTTCAGAGCTACACTTTACAAAACAATAAGACCGTCCCAATGGCATAATAATTTTATATAAAGGTATCACAGAAGCAACGACGCGTTCCAATGTTTCATTCTGAAGACCCGTCGATGATCCTGCATTACAGATCAATACATTCTAAACAAAGTAAAAATATTTTAATTAATCTTTACGTTAAGCATCGTATAAAATAACGAGAGTATAATTTATTGCTGTTCGCATGATATTAACTGTAAGAGTAGACAAATTACTAACCTGAGTAGGCGTAACGCAACACTTTATATTCATATCCCTTAAAAGCCTATGATAAGCACGTTTTTGTTTACGTACAGCCTTTTTTTCAATATTATCCATATTTATTATTTTTATTTAATAATTTCACATATATTATTTATTTTAACATCACGATTATCAATGCCTATTTAACCTCTTATAAGAACTGAGAGGTTAAATGTTCGTAATCACCTACGGTATAAATATACCTAAATTAAATTAAGATTCAATGATATCTAATATAGGAGAAACATACAATATCTTTAATAAATATAAAATTAATAAATACATAAATCGACCAAATTGTATGTAATAAGCGTATATCTACACAAGCTGTAGAAGGCGCTGTGGAAGAATGCATGATTGTGTAGGATACGAGCTCATCTCACATACACAAACGCACTACCACCACAGTCCAGCAGGTACATAGTATGTTCGCACTACATGCAATATAAAATGCAAAAACTAATGCAAAATGGAATGATTACATATTTCAATTAATATAAATAAAATGTCTGACATATTGGACAATTATCGTAAATAAAGGATGGTCCACATAAGAAATATTACCAACTAATATACAATATTGGTAAAATAAATTGATTCAAACATTAACATTTATTCGTTAAGTTTTACTTTACTCGTACTCACAAGATTATTACTAATATTCCAAATTTTATTTACATACATATACTGCAAATAAAAAAAATACATATATAAGTTTCCACTTCTCGCTTTCTATATTTTAATAATTTACACAAAAAATGACATATATTATAACATAAAAAGTGTATAATGTAAAAACATATGTTACAGTCATATTTTTGTAATTTACTCTATACGATAAATTTATAAAACTTATATTAAAAATCTGATTTTGGTATTTCCTTTGTTATTTGCATACCAATAGTACTGTTAATAATCATATTTTCTTCCGTATTGATATCATCCGATACTAAAGCATTAGATATAACTGGCATAGATTTACCAATGTCAAGATTTTTGACAGGCACAATTTGCGAGTTCTGTGTATCTTCTACGCTTACGCCATCCTCAAAAATCTATAAATTAAATACTTAATTACGTGAATTTATACAATTAATTTAACTACAGCTGGATACCTACTTCTACTTCCATTAATGAAGTATTATAATTTACTTTAAATTTATATTTTTTATTTTCCAATTTTCCCTTCTTGAAGAGCGGAGTATTCTCTTCGTCTATCGTCTCGTATCTAACCATTTGTAGTCTATAACAACCGTCTTCGTCTTGTATATACTGAAATCGTTTGTGTCCATTAGGCAATTGTAAATGATGCACGTCGATAAAGTGTCTTGTAAGCCTGTAACTTTTTCTGTATTTAACCGGGCATTCGTGACAACAGTACCATCGAATTTCTGAGCTATGTACAAGTTCCATATGCCTATAAATATATACAGTATTTATAAGATACTTCATACGTTATCATCGATATCGAACTAACATTAATAAAAATATCGAATTACCTGTCCAACGTATATGCACCTTTACATGTAAAAGAACAGCCTTCGAGATGACAAGAAAAATTAGGCCCGTTCGTATGAACTGTTATATGCGAATCAAGATCTTGCTGAGATTTTGCAGCATGAGAACATAACTGACAAGGGAAGGTTCTTGTTGATATATGTCGATATCTTACGTGTTTCGCCAGGCTAGACGGTGATCCACAACTCATATCGCACAAAGAACATTTATAATTAAAAATATGCTTTCTCATATGATCACGAAGAATACCTTCGGTTGGATAAAACTTATTACAGTAGGAACATTGAAATCCTTGAACTACAACACACATTAATAATTTGAGTTCGTTAAAATTTTTTATTTCAATTGATTCAATATGTCATATTTCATTTCTTACCATTTATGGGTATCTGTCTTTTACAATGAATATGAAATTTTGTGTTAGAAGCGAAAGTTGTCCCACAATCTGGACAAGCAACTATTTTTTCTTTGGTGTGGCATCTCATATGATCCCTAAGTTTATAAAAGGTGGCATATTTATTTTTACAACCCGTCCATTTACATTCAACGCTACCTTCAATATTGTTACCACGTAAATCTACATCCATGTGTGTCAGTACGTGATACAAATACATTTGATAATTAGAAAAAATTTTTAAACATTCCTCCCACCTACATATATGGGATCCCAACGAATCTATAACGTTTTTCCAATCCGTATCTCTGTGACACTTCTGAAATGTAACAAAGTATTCGCATTAAGTTATTAGCTGTATAAATTTAGACGCAATGTTATCAAATAAATCATATACTTACTGGTAACGCAATCCTCTCGCGAATATTTGCACCGATACATTTTAATTTAGTATGATATGAATGGTAATTAACGTGTCGTATTATTTCATCAGAAACTTCACTTTCATAGGAACACTCTTTCCATTGGCAGACGTATACTTGCACATCGTCTTTAACTTTTGTTTTCAAATCAGATATATGATTCGCAACGTGCTTTACAAATAATTCAATATAATTACTCTCAAACGTACAACATTCCCATTCACATACTAAATGTAAAATTTCATCCTTAAGATATTTACCAACTCTACGTTTTTTTATACCACACTCTGAAACGGAATCGAATTTTGAATCCGTATCAAAGCAATCGTCGTACTCATCATGCGTTTTATCATTAAATACATCTTTGGAGCACGAATGTTCCTTTTGAGACATTATCCAATCGTTGCATCTTTGCTGAACTTCTTCGCATGTTATCAATGTCTTTACTTGCTCAGCCATTACGAATCTATTAAATCGTGGTCTTCTAAACCTCCCTTTTACTCTCTGAAATTAACAGTTCAATCAATTAATTCACTTATTATAAACTTCTTAAAGAGCGAGTTTAGTCAAGAATATTATCAGAAATTACTACCAAAATAGGTATATAGAAATTTCGTCGTCTTTCGTTCACTTGTATTTATTTATATTTCGTTATATCATAACATCAAGTAATTCGACATATTTGCAACTTCCACTTTTAAAATATCCAAATTTAATGGCAAGTATCCCCTACTTCTGACATAGAATATGTTAAGTACATGAAAATGGAACAATGCAAAAAAATTCTGAGATCCACGATTCTTAAAACATAATAATACCGAACGACTTTAATTAATTACGTGACGTCACGGTAGTATAAAAATCCTTAAAAATGTAAGCACGTATCTGAAATATCCACTCGTTCTAATTATGAAAAAAAATACATACCAGGTATACAAAGTAGCATTGATGTTTTTGTTAGCAGCAGTTCATACTATCCGTAGCTGCTGGCATCTATTCTGTGTACATGAAATCATGGATGCATCATAAATTTGGATATATTAACCAGGTCAAGCACATTAAGCGATAGGAAGGATAAAAAATAGCTTTAAAAAATAATTTAATACGATTTAAAATTAAAAATGCATCTTTAATCTACGTTAGATCGAGTAAATCAAATATATATGCATTGCCGCGCTTTTCACGTAACATTATCTAATCGAAAGTGATTAGTTTAATCACTTTTTTCTGTTTGTCGATATATACAAATTCCCATCTATGCCATCGTTATTTGTCTAGTATAAATAAATTTATAGATCGATAACGTACGATCAGTAATTTTCTTACTATTATTAAAGTTTCACGTTTTCGGAACTACATCAAATAGAAAAGAACGTTCCGTTGTCGCTATCTACGAACGCTACAAAGTTAGCTACATTAGGTTTCAAATCTTATATAAAATTCAAAATGTTTTTAACATTTGTAAAACAATATACGTGTGAAAAAATCTGTTCGCAATCTGTACTTGAATATCGTCCTGATTTAGATAAAGTAATCGAGTGAAAACGAGATGAATATTCCCTATTGAAAATGAAATACATTTTATAACAGTTATTTTTACGATACTCACAATTTTCGAGATGCAAGTAATCGTATCATCGCCTCATATATTTTTTAATACAACATTATTCGAGTAATACTTCGTATTAAGGTAATCGCGTTTACATATAATTTTTTTGTTCCGATCATTTTTGTAACTGTTTTAATATACAGTATCATATATTAATTTTATTTTAAAGATTTTTTAAAAAGGGAATCGAACAACTGTCTTTACTCTGACAAAAATTGTTAGAAAATGATGGAAATTATTTTGTTGATTAGTATTTAAGATTTTTTTAATAAATAAATGTTTTTCACCAGTAAAAAAAATGTAATTGCTTTTCGGTCCTCCTAATATATAATATATAATATATAACGGTATATAATAATGCTTTAATATATAATAATAATAATGTAACTTTAAATTTTGATAACTGTACTGCAGAATTGAACGATTTCTCTTCGGAAGTGCTCTCAAATCGTTCGAGCTGTGCGAAAGAATGGCAAAAGGGTAACGTCGATAATAAGCGGGAACTTCAAAGTACGTTAAAAAGAAGCGGACAATTTCAAACTTGATTACTTACGCCGCTCTGGTAGAAGATCGGGACACGAACGCGGTCGTAAATAGTTTACCTTACCCGATATTGATTCGCGTAGAGACGATATTATCTACTGAGGGCGCTCCAATCGCGACCATGTTTCATTCTACTCTGCTCTATGCAAAAGTTATCCTCTCTACATCAAACCGATAAAAAGATAACAGAAACCAAAACAATTCATTTTTTCTGTATGTTTTCCGTAAGTAAGTGATTACATCGTGAAGATACACATTATGGAAGAAGTTACAAAATGCAGTTACATCAACTGCTCCGATGTACACGAGAAAAGGCAAATACTTCACGAACTTCCTATTTGTAATACCGGATTATGCATAAAATGGTTAATAAATAGCGGTCACGAGTACTTAATTGGTCACGATTTTACGAAATTACGGACCATGAAGTTCTTTATTTGTAATAATCACTTCACCAACGACTCGTATCTCGTGAAGGGAACCTTGAAGGAAAATGCCGTACCTCAACCGTACTGGAATTCTGTCGGGAAAAAAGCGAATAAGCGTACCGCTTTATGCGTAAGTACACACACGATCGATTATATTAGGTTGAAGAAAAAGTATTGCGTATTTTAGCAGTAAATTTCACACAACGTTTTTCTTATGTTTGAATGAACTTTATCGAACCAAGTATGTTCCATTTTGATCTATACCTTTTTACCATTTTTGGGGTAAAACCGTTATTCCATTGGTGTAGAACTTCTGGGCTTTTTTGGCGATAAACCGAGTCAGATGATCTTCGCAATCTTCTTATGACGTCAATTTTAAACCATTAAGGGAATTTTGCAGGAACCGAAACAAATGGTAATCCGAGAGTGCTAAATCCAGGCTACATGGTGGATGCATCAAAACTTCCCAGCCGAGCTTCTCTCAATTTTTGCCGAGTCGTCAAAGATGTACGTGGCCTAGCGTTGTCATGGTGAAAGACAATTCCCTTTCTATTGACCAATTCTGGCTGTTTTTTCGTCAATTGCTTGCTTCAATCGTGTTAGTTGTTGACAGTAGAGACTCGAATCAATCGTTTGACCAGGGGACAAGACTTCATAATACATAATTCCCTTCCAATCCCACCAAATGCTCAACATTACCTTATTTGGCGTCAATCCAGGCTTTGCAGCCGTTTGTAGGTGTTCATCTCACTTTGTCCAAAATCTTTTTTGAATAGTATTCTCATATCTAAATTCATTTTTCGTCACCTGTGATTAATCTTTTCAAAAATGACTCGATTTCATTTCGTTTCTTCGATGCTTCGCATATCGAAACACGGTCTAACAAAGTTTTTGTCGTGAGTTTGTCGTGATCAATGTTTAGATTCAAAGCAACATTTCGAGCGCTTACATGTCGATTTTCTTCGATTTCTCTCACAACTTCATCAACATTTTCCACAATTGGTCGACCAAAGCAAAGTGCATATTTGATGTCAAAATCTCCAGAGCGGAATTGAGCAACCATCTTCGAGCTGTTGATTTTGATAGAGTATCATGACTATAAACAGCACAAATTTTTTCATGAGCCTCAGTCGCGTTATCACCTTGATCGAAGGGATATTGTAAAATGTATCGAATTTTCTCAGTGATTTCACTCGTGTTTAAATCGTTATAATTTTTGACTGGATCCACCAACTTTAATAATTTTCTTTTTAAAATGTGTCCTGAAATATAACCTTTCAAACGCCGCTTGGTATAATATTATATGGCAATGGATATTTCCAGAGATATGCGACTCTAAAACCATCTCTGCATCAAAACGTGCAATATTTTTTCCTCGACCTAATATACAGGCCTATAAAAATACGTGGGAACGCACTAATCCGCCAATTCAAAATTCGGTAGCTCAATTTGGATACGACAAATGCCAACGAGCAAAATTCCGAAGACGTACATAAGTACAACGTGCACAATTCCGTTCAGTCCAAGGAGCACAACAAATATCTCGCGAAATACAACGAGTATTGCAATGAATGGTGCAGAACGTGTGCTACGAAACAACCGAATGTTATCAATATGACTGTCAAGAACAGATCCAACGAGATGAATTTACTTTCAAAGCTGAAACTCCTGATAGAGATCGACGACGAAGACGTACTGCCATTGAACATGTGCTACGATTGCGTCAAAAAGTTAGAGCAGTCCTTCCAATTTTTTCAACAAATATACATCGCGGATAATACATTGAGGCATATATTTCCCAAGACGCAGATGAACGGAGATAATTGCTGCGAAGTACCTATAAATAGCCGAGTTTCTACGTGTAACATAACTCGCCCGGCTAACGTAGTCGAAAGCAAAGATTCAACCAGCAGAAATAATTCTTTTAGAGAGACAATTTCTAAGGTTGCGTCTATCGACGGTAAACAGAGCACTGTCTTTTCGTTACTTACGGACACGTGTCATAGCGACGAGGAACTCGATTGGACCGACGTGATAAATGTAATGAAACGTCAAAAGTCTCCTTGTATTACATCGGGAGTATCTAATTGTAAGACACAGATTTATTGCGAAATCTGCAACATTAAATTCAGATTACGCCGTCAATTGAAAAGTCATATGATTTCTGAACATGCCAATCTTACCAACAGAATGTGTATGGATTGTGTTATTTTCTTCGAAAATGAATCGCTGCTTGTAGATCATCTTAATACTCATCATTGTGATAATGAACAATATCAATGCGACTATTGTCGGCAAATCTTTTTACAAAAAGACGATTTAATACACCATATAAATAAATTACATCTGACAAAAGGCATCTACTTATGCGACTTATGTAAAAGAGAATTTGATTTGAAAGAAACTTTATCTAACCATATTCGTGATGTTCATCCATATGCAAAATATAAGAATCAATTTTATGGCACTAATAATTTTCTCAAAGAGAATCAAGTACAGATAGCTACGTCGCCGTGTAGAAAAAGAAAACCAAGACATCGTGTGTGAGATTATTATTACTGTTAACTCATTTCGCTATAAACCATTGTTAAAACAATTTTTCTCACTGTGTATAATATCCGAAACTAATAAACGTCGCAATTTTTATGTTCAAGACATCATTCATAAAATATAATATTCTTTGGTAAAGGAAGAAATTTTATTTATATCTTCTACGAAACATAATGCGTTTTAAGATATAAAGGTATGTACATTTTTTAGTTAAATGTCACGTATAAGTTACTTGACTGCAAATGTAAATTTGTTATACAAATATTTGACATACGTGTAAAAATACGAAGGGAACTTTCCAAGGTAAAAATCATACTAGATCAGAATTACTCGACTTCGTCATCTGTACTGTGAGTGTAATTAATGCATATATAAATATACATTTATTTTTTCATTAATTTAACATTATGTATGCAATCCATTGTATGCTTTTTCATATTACTTTAATAGCTTAAAGAGAAAATAAAGAATCGATAAGATAACGACACTCTTATTTTCAATTGTAAAGGCAAAGAAATATTGATCAGGATTGATATAATTTATTGCAATACATTTTTGATTTACTGAAAAAATTTGTCAGGTGTGTATTTTACAATCATTGAATCAATAAGTTCTTCTTTATTTTATATAATATATATATATATATATATAT
>JAITYT010000824.1:724470-735702 GCA_025433975.1 Liostenogaster flavolineata
TCAATATATAAATTGTAATATATTTTAATATATTATAGTAATATAATATAATTAACACGTTCCGTGCAACGTGTACCACCGGTGGTACGCGTTAAACTTGATCTTCAGGTCACGTGTACCACATCGCACATAGAAGTACATTGTACGTGTACCATATGGTCTAAACGACAAATCGAACGAAAACGGCTTGGCTCGGAACGTGTTAATATAAAAAATAATATATAAATATATAAATAAATAAATGTTATATAACATTGAATTCCAAATTATTCAAAAATTATGGAAGAAAATTTTTAAAGAAGAAGAAGAAGAAGAGATACGAGAAATAAGAAACAGATAAACATACCATTCTTTCCTTGACAATTTGCTCGATTTCCGCTAAATCTGCGCTTGTATCCGCGTCTAGAATTTTTACGGAAGACTCCGAAACCTGCGAAAAGATATGGACGAAATTTTTGATTTGAAAATTAAACAAATTAAAATTAATCCTGTGCGGACGTATCGGTTCGAAGCCGAACACTTTACAGGTTAACCGTTAAACGCAACGCCGGTCCTTAGGGACCGGCGTCAAACTCTAGATTTATATTACACGACTGCGCGTGTCGATCCTTGCGCACTGATCGTGAGACTAAATATTTTGTTTAGGCGACATCGGTTTTTGTTCAACCAAGGGTCGAGGAAAAGAATATAATATTGACGATAAAGGTAATGTAATTTATTAAAGCGGGATAAACAAAGGTGTGGCTTGTTTTTGCGTTCATCGCAAAAGATACCAACTTTTTATGTTAATCCATTACTCGCCACAATATAACAAAATCAAGAAAATGAGAGAATATGTACACGTATGGCATATGTATGATATTAGGTTGGTGTATATAAAATATCGGATTTTTAATTATAAATGTCGAATGTATATTTAAAAAAAATGATGTTCCATTTTTTGGATGCCGACAGGATGTGCTGTAATTTTTATAAAGAAATATTCAAAATATTCGTATTATCCGTGTCCCAAAATCGGGACATTGGCAGGTAATGGGTTAAATTCTTTGCCATCTTTGAAACTAACATTTGGGAATTCCCGTTATAAAATTTAACACGGTATCTCCGAATTTTATGAACATTGTTTCTAACACATTTATTCTCCGGTTCGCCCGTCGGCGGTGGCCCACTTGATGACCGAGTCTGGGCCTGAACGGAATGGCGAGCAAAACGAGCTGGCCACTTAACGCCTTAACTTGCATCGAACTTTTTCCATATTTCGGAATTCACGAAGATTTTGAAATAATTTGCGGCGAATGCACATAAGCGTCGATCGTCAGCAAAGGGTTAAACAGATGTTTGTCAATTATATTTTATAACATATCTCTCTATCGAATAAATAATAAATATCGATACTTTGTCAGAGAAAAAAAGCGCTTATTTTCATATACAAGATTAACCCTTATGGATCCAAATATGGCTCTCAAGCACTATCGACGTGCGGCATTCTACTCAAAGTGTGCTTGTTAGGTACCTTTGATTTGAAGCGCGCCTTTATATACAATATATTTATGTTATAATTAATAATATAAATATTGCAATCAAAATTACATTACTTCTGAAATGAATTAAGATTGTTTTGTATGACGTTAATTATTATTTACACGTCATTGTAGCATTTAAAATCTGGCACTTAAAAACTTGCAAGTCAAAATATGACGAGATTAAGTTGGAGTTGCGGTCAATATTCACACTTAAAAGTTGGAGTGTTAAGGATTAATCGTACGTATACGGATGCAATTATGATCTCTACTTACTCGTTTTCCAGGGAGCTCGTCCGGTATCGTCGAACCTGGTGATCCGGTATTTCCCGTAACCAGAATTGGTTCAGTAATGGGTTTCATCGGTGGTGGAAGTTCAAGATCGTCTTCCGCGTCTTCTCCGCCATTTTGTTCGTGGAATATAGTCGCCTCGGCATCATCGTACGCTACTGACGTTACTTCCGTGGGATCCACTGGTTCTTCCTCCTCGTCTACATCAACTTCGGTTTGGGCCTCGGAGCCCAATTCAGACGTAATTCTAGCCGAGCGCGTCTGTTCGTTGCTCGTTGGCAACTTGAATCGTTTATCATTTTTCTTTACTGACTGTCGATCTATCGCGGAGGCCGAAGCTGCCGCTGCTGTCGTTGAGATCAACGACGACGCTGCGGTCGTCGCTGTTGCTGGTATTGTCACTGCTGCTAATTTATCTACTTTTCCTTGACTAAGTTTACGTAAAGGAGGCGGCAGCCACTTTCTTCTATAACATAATGGAAAATTTAATCATTGTATTTAAAGGTAAAGCAAAGACATGCAAGTACGATCAATACAACTTGACAATCGATAATTCAGTGTCCGTTGAAAAGTAAATAAAACGGAAAATTAATTATAATTTACATTGAAGTGTTTTGTATAAATGCGTTGTTCTTACAGCGTATATTATTAACAGTAATTATAAATTATAAATTATTAACCTCTTGGTTACTTACGATTCTTTCAATTTTCCTTACGATTAGATTCAGGAGTAACTTTTACTTCGTATGTGGAATTGATAAGATAGGTAAGATACGAGATAGGTATAAGATAGGTAAAACATATTAGTAACATACAGATAGTATAAGTATGTGAAACATAAAACAAAGCTTTCGAGGAAAATTCAAATTTTCTTAACTGCAAACGATTGTTATACGAAACACAGGGTTATCATATTTGCTACAAATATAACGAAAAAAGAAATAATTCTTCAAAGCACGTCTTATTAACTTTTCAACTTTCTCATATCGTTACTTGTTTCAATAGATAGTAAAATAAATAGAAATGAAAAATATCGCATATTGATCTATTGTAATTCCACGATATTATAATTCGCGCGCAAAAAAGTAGGAGATACTTACCCACTAAATCCTCGTCTCTTATTTCCGGGTGAGCTAATGCTTGTTGAACTACTGCCATCGCTTCCAACAGTTTCTACAAAAGTAATTACACAATTAGTAAAATAACAATACAGTTTTGTTTTGAACAATTAAAAAAAATGTATTCGATATTTATGAAAATCAATAGAAAACAACGTATTGACAATAGACTCGTAATAATAATGTTAAAAATAGAATTTTACTGCTAGTAATCGTTAAATATTTAAATAAAATATTTTTTGAAGTCTGTCGAATATTCTAGAAATTCGATATACAGAAATAATACAAAGGAAGTGTCACAAAAGTGACAAAAGTAAAAGAAGTTAAAAGTATTAACATTCGACAATGATTAGATTTAACCCTTGGCATAAATACATATCCGAGGTATCGAACGGTAAATTATCTTAAGAAACTTGTCAAAAGAACACAAAATGGAATTCCAACATCGTTATAAAAAAAAGTTGCGGAACAAATTGCAATAAGTATCCTAAAATTACGACCAAGCTCGCATTCGGTTGAATTCCCTAAAAATACGTATTTACTCTGTGCAAGATAAGCGCATAATCTTTCGTGAATTACGAATTATTTAACAGTCAAATTCGGGGAAAATATTTCAAAATGGACGAATCGGTATCTCGAACTACGCTATTAAATAAAAAGCGTCCTAAAATTGTCATTAAAAATGCATTATAACGTCGAATGAAAATTATTACGTTTAAAAATGTCCAAAACATACGCGGCCTACTACTACATACGCGCGTTGATTTATCTAATAGTCAACCGCCATAGGTCGTGTTAACCGATCGACGACCGTTTGCCGTGACGCTGGCTCCAGGCTGCCAAGTGGTCAAGGACATTCGGGTTCTCGTGCATCGTATTGATCGGCCGCGGGATTTATAGTGTGCAAGTACGTACACTCGTCTCGCGTTTCCAACTACCTCTTATCTTCTCTTCTTGCCTTTTCCAACTTCCTCTCTCTCTCTCTCTCCTCTCTCTCCTCTCTCCTCTTTGGCACGAACCATTTTCACTCCTTACTTTCAACCGAATATCCTTCGTTTAACAAACTTCCCTCGTTCGTCATCGGACGGAACATCCCACGGGTAATTAAGATAATTGAGAACGTTATCAGTACGTAAAACAACGAGTCGCAAATATTAAAATACAGGAAGAGAAGATACCGATCTATGGTACAGGCATTAGCACGATTAGAAGCTTACCCGTATCTTCGGCCAACGATACAGCCGCCGTTGTGGTCGACGGCGACGCCGTTGTGGAAGTCGAAACGATCAAGGTGGTTAATGGCTGCTGAATCGGTGCTTGATTAACGTGTTGCTGATGCGGCTGCTGCTGCTGTTGTTGTTGCAATAATAACTGTTGCTGTTGGGTCGGTACTTTTCTGGACGGTGAAGTTTTATACGTATTACTCGGCGGTTGTCTCAAAACTATGGTAGGGACAAAACCTTCTGCCGGTGGTTCTGCCTGACCAGACGTGGAAGGTAACCGTACGAGCGTCCATTCGCCACTAGTGCCGGTAACGCCGATGCCATTGCCATTGCCGCTACCGTTTTCGAGCACTTCCACTTGCTGCCCTTTCGTTACGGTCAATTCTCTCGAACCCGGTGCCGCCAGGTGATCGGCGACCACCCATGTCATTTCAGCTACTCCAGTCTGAAAAAAAAGAAAAAGAAAAGAATAACACGTGTACGAGAAATTACAAAAGGTATCGCGCTTCGATGCTATTGGAAATGGGTCAATAAAAGGAATACAGGTATCCCTCGAGATACACGGTACTTGAGTTGATGAAATACTTAATAAAATACTGAAATGAGGTACTTGACAAAATAACAAGTATTAAATCTACCAAAAAGTTCCGTCACATAATGTTATCACAAGTTGAACATTAACTTTTTCGACCATTGCATTTCTACTTATGTGCTTGGTATATACACGAAGAGGTGCTTATTATCGATGAAAATTGTAATGTCCAATTAATTAATCTATGTAAAATGTATTAGTTCCTTTTAATACAAAAACGACAGAACTTTTCGATCCAATATTTATCATATATTTATTAATATAACTAAGCTATCTACAGAATCCTTTTGCTTCTTGCTCTTGAAAAGTGGAAATATACAGTATCCAGTGAAGATATAGATGAATTAAATCTGAGTTTCCACTTACACGGTTTCGAGTTACACGGAACCAATTAATCGTGTAACTCGAGGGACACCTGTGCATAAATTCTACAAATACATATATATATTGTAAATAAAATTTTTTTATAACGCACTCTTTGGTTTTATGGCGACCCGCTCATTTGAAAAACAAACTCGAATCGAAGCGATTCCCTTGAACAAAAAAGCTTTTCGATCACGAAGCGAGGAACAGCTTCCAGTGACCCGCGATCGTTTCCTTCCTATCTTCCGCTAACGACGCTGTTTCTCGACGCACGATTCATTTCTGCGTATTATTTCCTTCGAAATAATCCAACAAACGCGATACCGTGAACAAGATTCACCCGACACCATCGAGAGTGACGTTGGATACCATGGGCAGAATTCGTCGACGTTCGAGTGAAAATTGGTATCGCTTTTCTTTCCGTGATTTGTCTCTTTCTCGAGTCGAGACGAACGAAACGAATCTATAAATTTTACGCAACTGCTTTTTGTCCCACGATTAAGAAAAAACGTCGACGTTAACTACTCATTAGCTGCCGCGATACCCATTTGGGGATTTTGGAACTTTTTTTATATTTTTTAATATATAATATTATATTCTTATTTATACATAATTTTTTAAAGTTTTACGTACACCACTCGACGTCAAAAATGTGCATACATGTGACTTATCCGAAAATTAAAAAAAAAAAGATTTGGCAGTTGACCCATTACCCGCAATTCAAAAATACAAAAAAAAATTAGATCAACTGTACAATGACATTCACACTAACAAATTTTGAATTTGAAATTTAAAAATGTATCCCAAAAATGGAACATTGGCGAATAATGGGTTAATACGTTGATAGAAATTGGTAACGATCGATATATCGACGATATATATTTGCGAAAATATTTATTCGGGAGAAAACGGCAGGCCCGCGGTTCGATGTAATTGTGCAGCTAACGTCAGCGTGCGATCACCTTTGAATTTGCGGATCGATGGAGCATCTAATGCGTTATGTTCACCGAAGTGAACCAGATCGATCCACGTAGTTAAATCGTTAAAGACGCGGTTTCGATCAAAATTTCCGAAGAGTCGACGATGCGACGGGAAAATACGAATAAAAGATTGTTCGATTTTGACAGCGCGTTTAGAATGCGACGGTAGATCGAAACCAATCGCGAAACGTTCCTGCGACTTTGCGAAACATATTTTATCTTTCAAAGATCCGTAATGAAACTTGTGGTATTTTCAACGGTCCATCTTTATATAAATGCGATATAAATAATTTCATTGACGTCATTATTACTACAAAACATACCTGGTAAAATATAAATTATTACATGCATGTAATTAACTTCGCATATGATCGTATCTAAGGATTTTAAATAAAACGGATCCCCGATAAATACGCACCTTTGCGAGATAGAAAATTGCGTCTAACGTTAAAAAAATTTTATTCGTAAGCGTCACGTCGGAAATTGCACCGAAAAGGAAACAGTCGAGAGGCTGTTTTAAATACTTCAACGAAGGGAACACGAAACGTTGGCTGAATTCATTTCAACTTGACTCTTGCGCGCATTCCGCGACGAAAATAGAATATTCTGTGCCAAAATCGTATCGATTCGAAATTATTTGTGCGTAAAGGAACGAAGGGAACAAAAAGAAACGTCGACGGATATTTCAACGAAGGAAATTACGAGAAACGTACGCTTCATATAAATCTCCTCTATATAAATATTTAAATAAATAAATAAATACGTATCATAGAGATAAGAGCACCAAAATCTTCGCCGTTTCGTCGCTTGTCGCTTTTCCGTACGCATTCGTAGACTGCAGTAACGAAACGAAACGAGGCGAGACCGGATGAAAATTACCAGCTTTAGTTTTAAAGTAAACTTTTACGCGATCGAAGGGAGCGACTCTCCTAAGAAAAGCTCACGTCATATCGAGATCTTTCGGTTGCGCTTTTTCCTCGGAGATCCGCGTCTTTTCTATCGTATTTCTCACGGCGGTAGCACGCGATTATACATTGCGGTTATACCTACATGCCTAAGTCTATATTAGGAATCAACTCGCGCGCGTTTCTCTCAAGGGCGACGCTCTGAGTTAACCGGTCGCGAGAAAATCCAAAAAAACGCGATGATACGTCGTGCTATCGGCGATATCGAACAGCTGACCCGTAACATATGACTGATATTTACTATTTAAAAAAAAAAAAAACTCTTAATCCATCATCCTCCAACGTCCCATTTTTGAGACACATTTTCACATTTCAAATTCAAAGTTGCTTGGTACGAATATAATTGCACGGTCAATTTAATTTTCTTTTTTTGCATTTTTGAACCGTCGATCGATACAATCCGATATAAATATATCTTCGTTCGAGTAAGATTGCGCATAGACCTTCTTTCTCTCGATCGGGGAAAAAAGGACGCTATCTACGCATTTTATCAAGTTTCTATAAAAAAAAAATTGAAATTCAACCAATCGTTACACGAACGATATTACAGATCGATGATGAAATCGAATGAAATTAGAAAAGACGAACTCGATAAACGCGCAGCGTACTTATGTAATTACGGGCACGATAAAGAGAATATTATTATTGTACCGTAAATGACAAGTACGATCGAAAGAATGAAAACAATTCGAAAAGGGAAACGAACGGCGCAACGTCTACGAAATAATAATGAAATAACATCGGGAAGGATAGAAACATCGATTGCGAGTGGATCGCGGCTTATGCGCATAGTCGCGAGAAAAAGGTAGAGGAGGAAGAGGGCGAGGGGAGTAAGTCGTAGTACCTGGGATAAAGAGAGTTGGCGGCGCAAAAGTCGGACCTGGAAAAAGCCCGGGGTGTCGATGGTATGCTGTCTGGAAAGGGCTGCGTGCGACGGTGTAACCGAGCCCTGCCGAAACCAGGGTAACGAAATTTTTCTGCGAGCCTTTTGGGCAATAGTCGCCGGCTTTCCAGCCGGTGATGTCATGTCGATTTTTCCGTTTCTCGCTCACGCACGAGATTGCGACGTCCCAAGCGACATTCGCGATTGGGAAAAGCTATCGAAGGATTTTAGCGAACGCCCGAGTGCCATCGCAGCTACGAACGAGCTTCTCTCCTCCGTCAAAGAAAATCGAAACGGCTCGCGGCGCGCGTTAAATCGCTCGAGACGCGACGCGAGGTAACATGGCACGACGAGACGAAATAAAAGACCTGAGAAATCTAAAACGAGAACCATCCGCTTCCACAGTCGCGCCTGTACTGAGCGCACCCTTTCGATAATCGAGAAGTCGAATGCCCGGAGCGCCGCCCCTCCCTTCCCTCCCTCTCTCGACCAGTCAACCAGTCGAGATTCCGCACGGCGATAAGAATGCCGAACGTTTTCGCTTAATTTATCGTTTTCTAAACGTAACGTTATTTTTAATACCTCTGATCGATCTCATTGTCGCGATAAATTACTAAATCGATTGTATGTTAACCGAGACCGAAATATTAGGTCTACCGGAAAGTTCCGCCACATAATGTCATCTAAAGTTGAACATCGACTTTTTCGACCATATACACGAAGAGGCGGTTAATATAGATGAAAATTATGATGCCCGGTAAATATTCATTAATCTATCTAAAATGAATTAGTTTCTTTTAATTCAAAAACTACAGAACTTTCCGGTAGACCTAATATTAGGTTGTTCGGAAAGTCATTTCGTCTTTTTTTTTAATGAAAAACATTGTTTCCTCTGTTTCTTTGTTTTATGTTATTTTTAAGAAAAAAAAATAACTTTCCGAAGAACCTAGTACAATTTTTATAGTTTATTCGGTTTTCCCTGTAAAAATTTCCATGTAAATTGGAACTCGTACATCTGCGTGCAAAGTTCGTGTTAAAATATGTGCATCGTTGTAGTCGAAATTATAACGTTGTTCCGCGATATTTTGTCGTAAATATACGACGACTATTGCTATTGTTGTATAATAAAATATAATAAATGAAGATTGAACGAAACGAATCTTTCTTACAGTGTATTATTTTATGCCACGTAATTCGTTAGATATTTTAAGTAGAAAGTACTGCTTCTATTTTATTGAAATTTTATGTATCTATATTCGTCGATATGTTGCAAATATTAGAAAATGCGTCGTCTACGTCGATAAAAAGTGACTCGCAAATCTGTACAATAAATCGTATAAAAAATAATACTTGAGATTATATAACTCAACTATTCACACATCGTATTGTTACAAAACGATCTCCATTGATTTTGTCTGCCATTATTATTATTACACTTAATATTATTTAATCGCAATTAACAACTAGAATAACTCGTTTTATTATAAATATCGAATCGAATCTTATAAGAGTAAGATAACTTAAAATAAAACTGGATTTTACCTTATCGGAGTCCGTCGTATTCGTAGAGCCGAACGAAGCCAACGAATTTCTATCCAGATTCTCGACACTGTCGTTCAAGGATGCGCACTCTTCCAGATCTCTACTAGATCGTTGGCTCGAACTTTTCTTAGCGGGGCTTTTAGGCATGCTCAAGCTGAAATACGTTTCTTGTATCACCTCGCGTAATCTTTTAACCCAGAGCTGCTTTGCCTCTATCGAGGTGGCTCGCAGAACTACGCGAGTGTCGCCCGTTGGTGCTCTTCCAGTCCAAACCGCGAACTTACATTCGTCACCTTCGATGTGCTCGGTCACGCCCAATTCGGAAGTCATTAAACGACTTTTGTAAATATATTTCACCTACGTCATCAATCAAGAGATCTTTACACCCATCCGCGAAGGAATCATTATCTTTTTTGGATAATGAACTCGCCGATAATATTTAACCCATTATCCGCCAATGTTCCATTTTTTGGACACATTCTCACATTTCGAATTCAAGGTTGGTTAATATGAATATCATTACATATATTAGGGGGATCGAAAAGAAATCAAAACGGCGAAAAAAATTTATTTATAAAAGAAATTTTAAATACTAATCGACAAAATAATTTTCATCATTTTCTAACACTTTTTGTCGACGTAAAGGCAATTGTTCGATTCCCTTTTTAAAAAATCTTTAAAATAAAATAAAATACAATTTTGTAAAATCGAAGAAATTTGGATTACTTTCCGATAAATGTAATAGTTAATTTAATTATTTCTTTGTATTTTTGAATTGCGGCGAATAATGGGTTAAATGTAAATATTTAACGATAACTACGAACCTTTCCAGCCGAATCCTTTACTTCTTTGCTGAAAAGCAAGTATAATTCAAAGAGAAATATATGACGATCTCTGCCTTTCCTTATCAGTTGTTTTGGGTCCCACACGGTAAACGAATCTTGTAACACTACTTCGCCAAGAGTATCTATCCTAACATCGCAGCCTTCTAATAAGCTTAAATGTAAAGCATCGTTTGCTTTTTTAGGCACGTTCAACATCACTTCCAAGCCATCTTTGATTTCGCCTTGTCCTTCTTGACAACAAGCCTGCAGTAACGTAAGATAAAAAAAAAAGCGTAATTATGACAAACGCTGTCCGTACGAGATTCGTTAAAAAATACAAAGCCAAAAACGCGTACTTGAAGATCCTTAAGTAAGAGTTGATATTTAGTAATTCTTTGAACAGGTTTTATCAAATATGCGGCAATCGGATGTTCGACCTTTTGTTTTCTTTGCAATTCTTCGAACCATGTACCTCCGTGAGTAACCAACAATTGATTACTTTCTGGTTTATTTTTACAGTAGATGACATACATATCAAATTTAGGCGCCTGTAAAGGTGTTACTTATAAATATAAGATCATCGATCGATTATCCGTTATTAAGATTAAAAATCGACTTAATCGGATACAAAAGTGCTTACCCACGTTACAAAACAGTGCCCTACGTCTTCGGGCATGGTTTCGTACTTTTCCAATTCGCGAAGAAATATATTGCTATGAAATTGATAAATCTCTTCCATATTGCTAAAAATGATAGATTCACGGCCATGCAATCCTTGGGGAACGTTACCCTTCCCATTGCGAGTTTCTTCCAGAAAACATCGAATACAAGTCTCTAAATCCTTCACGTACGTTCGCTCGGTTTGCAACAACTCAGCCATAATAAACCTATGACAAACGAGATTATTATTATTATTATTATTATTATTATT
>JAITYT010000824.1:735729-750648 GCA_025433975.1 Liostenogaster flavolineata
ATTGTTGTTGTTGTTGTTATTATATTTATAATATTTCGATATNNNAATATCATCGCATGATCAATTGGGTAGCGTACTCCTTTCGACGAGCTGATCTTCGTTTTTCTTCGTTTAATTCTTTCAAATCTTTTCCTTTTATCTTCTCTTCCAACAGTGGATCTGAATTACGATCTATGGATAAATCCTTATGACCATCGTCAGATTGTATACCTAAATCATCTTCGATCTGTGTCTTATAGTAATCCATTCGCAGACTAAAATCTTTATATCGCTGATCTACTTCAGCAACCGATTGTTTGATAACCGCTGCGTGTGCGTGTCCTTTCTCAACTAAATTATCGGCTAGTTGTATCAATAATTTTACTCTCTCGCGCGTTTCCTAAGTACAAAAATATTTTCTTTTATTCGGTACAATATGCTGTGAGTTAAAGTCATTTTTCGAGTAAACATTTAATTCGTTTAAAGAAAATTTGATCGGTTGAACTTTTCTTATATTCAAAATTATACAAATTCAGAGTTTTCATCCTACATTCTTCTTTATAAATATGCATCCTTCGTTTACCTTTGCGGCTCCTTTAAATTCATTGTGCTCTTGCAACAGTTGCTCATTTTCAATACGATTTTTTCCAACGTTCGTATGCGTAGCAAGATACAATTCTCCAGTTTCTCTTATCCACTCTATAGCTTGTTTTGCACTACGTTCGAAAAGTACATATTGATGACATTGATCCAATCGTTTTTTCCGTTGAGTCCAATATTCGAGCACCTTGTTTTCTTTACTTAATAATTCTTCCAAAATATCTAGAAATACAGTCGCTTTTAAAATATCGTAACGGTAAATGTGACACTTCGTACGAAAATATTTTCTCAAAATTTCGTGATAATTCGAAATAAAAAATAATTTAGGTAATATTCATAATGTAATTATGTTTCATAAATATTTCACTAACTTTTAACTTTATTCTCGGAACCAACACTGTTAGCTTGATAACTATAATATTGTAAACTGCGATTGGTGTATTTAAGGAATGTTTCCGCTGTTCTTCGTACTAAGGTACACGCCTTTAAAAATGCTTCCTTTTGCTCTTGATGCTTGCCCACCAATGTCGACACTTGACCACCCTTTTCTCCTCCCGCGCACCAATCCTCATCTCGTTTGTATTCACGCTCCAAACTATCCAATACCGATCGCACTTGCTCCGCCGTTTTGTAGAAATTTATACTAGCGGTTACTAATTTATGTCTCTCTTCGGCACACGTTACCAGTTGTTGCCATCTTTTGGTAACATCTTCGGCTACTTCTCGAATACTTTTAGGATCGTAATGATTAGCACTCACTAAAGCATCGGCTCTATGCTTTACCTACGAAGATCGATTTAAGATTTGGTCAAAATCAAAAACATTTTCATCGTAATAAATTCATTGAAATAAATAACGAAAGAAGTAGTTACCTGTACAGCCGAGGTGTGGGTTTTTTCTATAGCAACTTGAAATTGTTCGTGCTCTAAACGAAGCTGTTCGGCATCTTGAAGATTCTCAGGCACTCTTAACGAAGCTAAAAGCATAGCTTCCCCGTTTCTGATCCAAGTGGCCACGTGCGTGGCGTCCGTTTGCAATTGCACCAATTGTGCTGCTTGTTCGAGCCGAACGCGTCGCATCTCGGCAAGATCTTCCGCATCCATTTCTCTTTCATTTAAAAATTCAAGAAGTATTTGCACCCTTGCCGCGGCACTGTGCTGACCATCAGCCATAATGCAAACGCCTGCTTGTTCTAAAACCTAGAAAAAAAGAAAAACAATGTTGCAACGATTCTGATATATCATTACGATCACTATCGCAATTCATAAATTTACTTCGTTCGAAGGAGACCGATGAAAGGAAAATAATAATAATAATAATAACAATAACAATAACAACAACAACAATAATAATAATAATAATGATCTACTTACTTGAGCAAGTTCTTGTCCCTGTTGTAACACTTGAAATGCGGTATTTTGCATATGAGCGACTCCGTCGTTATGTACTCGCAATAACTGTTCCGGTGAGCCTTCTCGTGGTGAGCCTTGCAATTCTTGCGCCCATATTTCAAGTTGTCCACTGGCCTCTAGAGCGTCTCTTTCAAAAACTCGTAATCGTAAACATAATTCTAATCTTAATTTTCTCGTTGCCCACAGATCTTCCAGCTCTTGTCGTAAACCTGCCAATCTGTCGAGTGCCGCTTCTACCGCGGATACCTAAAATATTACGCATTTATACCCCATGTCTCTTTATCTAATAGGACCATAACTATGGATTTTTGACTAACAGAGCCTGTTGTATCCGGCGCCTCCGTGGATTCGCGTAATTCCTGAAGTAAAGCTTCACCCTGCGCTATGGTAGAGCTACAGGCTTCAAGACAAGACGTCCTATGTTGAGCACATTGTTCAAGAAGACGTTCCGCCGTTTCTAAATTCTCCGCCACTTCCTCCTGCTGTAATTCTTGCCGAAGTTCGTCAACCCACCCAGTAAGCTACGTAAATAAATTTTCTTGGTTATTGGTAGATATCATATAAAAAAGTAAACATACGCAGAAAAACGATTAATAACGAGATTACTTCTTTTTCGTGAGTGTAGAATACGACTGCCAGATCCAATCTACGACGCCGTTGCTCGACTCTTGTCGCGAAACTGCTAACGTGAACTTCCAATTCTTGCGCTACGGTATATATTTCATCGGCAGCACATTCTCCTGTATGAGCGAGTTCCTCGGCAGCAGTGAGCAACTTGGTTGCATTGGTATAAGTATTCTACATGAATATAAAGAGCTATAGAGGACCGAAGTTCGATATGAACTAAATTCGACGATAAGGAATATATTTAACCGTGTACCTGTGCAACATTTTCAAAATGTTCGTGACTTTTCTGATATACCCTTGCCTTTTGAAGATTGCGACCTACACCAGTATTTTTTCTGATAAACACTTCTCCATGATTCGTTAACCAGTCAAGAACTTGTTTAACATCCTCTTGGAACAACCTACGATGATATAATACATAATGTTTACTTAGTATTAACATGTAAATAGTTATTTTCAATACTTTATTTAGAACCTACCACTAAAATTTATCTTTTTATATTATATAGTTTATATTATACCTTAAAGCGAGTCGTTGGTGCAATTTAACTTTGCGTGCATGCCAACGAGCTTCTAGTGCTCTGTGATGGCCCAAGATTTGGTGTATCACAGCTAATACGTGCGATGCACCTTCGCTATAATCTGCAGCTGGATTTCCGCTCATTCCGCTATGACTGTCTGTACTATTTCCATCTTGGCTCTATTTAAATTTTAGTTTTAAGTTATATCTACTAAAATGAAGTTTACAAAGAGAGCTTCTCATACATATTGATAGAAATAAAGCGTTGCGGACTAAATGTAGTTACAATAAGAATAAATATCGAAACATCATATTTTACAAATTTTACTTCAATTGAATTAACTATTAATATAAGTACTGCCTTACGTGAAAAACTTAAAACAACACATAATTAACTTTAATTAGCAATTTACGTAATTATGTACTATCTATCGCATTATAGAAAAGAAATTAAGATAGAAATTAAAATAAAAATTAAGTAAGAAACAAATCTATATGATATAATATAATAAAACATACATGTTTTTTCAAGGTATGATCTATTCCTTGAGGTTGGTTACAAACTTGCACTAGATGATCCAATTGATAAAGAAGCTTCTTGCTGGTACTATGCACCTAAACAACAACATAAAATAAATTTATTTAAAAACAAGTTAGAAATCATATATGCCTAAGGGAATATTTCTAAAATCTCAAAAAATATAACCATTAATATGCATACATACATACATATATATATATATTAGATCTACCGGAAAGTTCTGTCCATTTTTGAAGTAAAGAAACTAAAACATTTTCGCTACATTAATTAATATTTACTGGACAACCTAATTTCCATTTTTACTAACCACCTCTACGTCGAAAGGGTCAATGTTCAATTTGAGATAACATTATTTAACAGAACTTTCTGGTAGACCTAACATATGCATAATTATTAAATATATGATTACACGATTATATAATTCTTATAATTACAGATAGGGACCATACATTTTCACCATTGTTAAGCCTATCTAATATACGTTGTTCAACAAAATAAAAAGATATTTTCTTTCTATTGAAAAATAAAAAATTTTAAATATTGCAGTTTTATGAAAAATTATCACCGATTAATTTTTTGAAACTCATATTAAAGATAAAAATATCTACATTTTAACTTGTTTTAATGACTTTAAATGTGTTATTTTGTACAAAGATTAGTATTTAATATATAATCATTATATTATATAATATTTTAAGGCGCGAGGTATCTTGTTTTTAGAAAATTTTAATTTAAATAGCGAAATATTTGTCTCTACTTTTTATCAAAATCGCTTATAAGCTCTTAAAAATCTGATTTCTAAAAATTGAGCGAAAGTTTTCATTTACTGAATTACTATTCGCTATAAAAACGTAACAATTTTTATTATTTATGATACTTTTAAAAATGCTATATCAAATTAATAATACAAAATATGTGTAGAATATATATAGATACTTAAAGTAATTTTTCTATAATAATTTCTTGTAAGTGACAATATTTGAAATTGCTATATTTATCAATAAAAAAAATAATAATTTTTTGATTTTGCGAAAAACAGTATATATACCGTATATATATATACCAACTGAATAAAAATAAGCTTTACGGAAAGATTCTCTTCTTTACATTATGCAGATTTTGCTTTATCAATCAAGCACCTTTCCTGTAACAGGTATTTAATTAAATATTTGTTAATTGTTGCACAGACTTTTGAAGAGAGACATTGCTTCCAATTGCACCCAAATACCAAGCAAGGAGCAGATATCCACCGACTAAAAGCAATGAAAAACAAATTTATCATACATAATCGATGTGAAACGCATCCAAGCCTGTACCATGGGTTGTACTTGTGCTATGACATACTTGCAGCATCGAACCCAGTCCACTCAAAAGGGCTTGATATGCATTGTAAACCTGTCGAATACCATATTTCAATACTAAATGACTCGTGTGTTAAAATGAACACATTTTACAGACAAATATGAAAGTGTATAATTATAAACGAAACAACACACTTACATAATGAAATTATAATTTTTGATATTATTTTGAACGTAGTAAGATACAAATGCAGGAATTATACAAAATCTAAAATTATTTATCAATTATTTAAAATTAGATTGCTTTTATAGTTACTTTTTGATGTTAAACATAACATTTCTGTATTTTCTATGTTGTAATCAATTATGTAAAACAATTTACAAAGATCACTAATTTCTTCAAAAGATTTGTTTTTATCTGCCTGTGAAATTTATTTGATAACTTATCATTCTTTTGCAAACAATTATTATTAAATAATAAAAATTAAGTTTTAAATTAAATCAATTTTTTTACCAGAAGATCCCTTATTGTGCCTCGTAAAAAGAGATTTCTTATATTTAAAAAGGATTAATCAAACGATATAATTTAGTAAAAAACCATAATTATTTAAACGAAGAAATATCATTTTCAAAGAAATTTAATTATTTTTATTTTATAAAAAATATTACCTCGACTACATCTGTTAGATTTCAATCTTGCGATGTAAAATTGTATTAATACCTATACGTCGTCGAATGATTTTGTTCACAATTATAATGTACACGAAGTTCAGCATATATACATAGAGTCTTAAATGTGTGGAAAGAGATAGCTCCTGAGTTATGAGAAATACAGAGAAATTTAATCGCACATTTCCGTATACAAAATTCGTTAATTTTTATCGAAAGATGTTACATTATATGTTACGATAAAAAATAATCCAAAGAATTAATTTGAAAATTATTCCTTTTAACACATTTTGTGTAAACCCTATGTATAAATATCAGGTATATCGGAAAGTTTTGTCAGATAATGTCATCTCAAGTCGAACATTGACTCTTTCAATCATTGCATATCTGCGTATGTGATCAAAATTATATTGTCCAGTAAATATTAATTAATATATTATTAAATGTATTAGTTTCTTTATTCGAAAAGAGAACAAAACCTTCCGATAGGCCTGAATATACCTCTCCGTGTCTGTATTTATTACATATGTACGTATATATTTGTATATTTACCTCTGTATATGCTTGACACATCGCTTCGTAAAGAGTTTGATGCTGCCGTATATGAGTCTCGAGAACCGACATCTCATTAGGTAGATTACTAGCATCACACGCTTGACTCCATCCAGGAACATTATCCACATACTGCTCTGCTTTATGATGAAACACTACACTAAGGCTAAGTACAGCAGTACGTTCATCTAGACCCGCTGCAAATTCCTTCCATGCTTGATCCAAACGGCTAGCGACCGCTCGTACATGGCCTGCTGCGTAGTGCTTAGTTTCAAGTAGTCTGCCAGCCACTGTGAGAGTCTTATTAATATTGACATAAACATTCATCGAGCTAATAGTGAAACGTTTATGCTCTTCTTGTAAATTTTTGGCAAGTTGATACGACCGTCCGATCTCTACGTAATTAGCAAGGAATCCTTCTCTGTTATGACAAATCCAATCGAACATGTTCTCGCAATCTTGTTCGAACAATCGTAACTGAAGGCACTGCTCCAATTTTATCTTCTTTTCATGCCACATGCCCAAATAAAAGGGCCGTGCTCCTGCTATAGTATGCATGTGTTCTATAACAAGACCCGCTGCTGTTAGATTATCCGGATTCTTACCAGCAGCTGCACCACCTTCGATACTCCCTCCTTCTCCGCTATCTAATATCATAAAAGATCGTTCAATAAGTAATTAATATCAAGAAACATTGTCTTACCCGAGAGATGTACAAAGAGAACATAAACCTTGTAAAGAATAATTTTTTTAATATTATTGTTATCAATATCATTGTTAGTACTCACTGTTAATCTTTTGAAGTACGCAATGGCCAAATTTATTGAATTTCTCAACTGGAATATCTGAAATTTCTCTTTCCAAATAATTATGAACCTCAAGACGACGTTTAGCACCAGCCACATCATCGGCAAGATCACTACGCCGGATATCTTCTTGCAAATCGTCGAGCCTATCAAGAACATCGGCCGCTTGCCATAGAAAATCTTCTACCGCTAATCTTATCTCGATCCACTGATCGTGATCGTAATGCATCGAACCATCCAAATCTGCCGTTAACTGAGAAGGATCTATAAATTTCGTAAGAGCTTCTAGACTAATTGCGCTAATCTGAAATCGTTAAGCATTTTATTAGAAAATCTTACTTCGTTTGGAATAGAAAACATCAAATTGATTAACATCGAAAAAAGACAATGTTTAGCTTATAAATTTACATTTTTTTAACGTATACATCGCACAAAATTAGATTTGTTTCAGTTACCTCGAAGTTATATTTTCTTTGTTTGGCTAACGAAGTTCTTTGTTTCTGCCAGAAATTCTCTGGTTTAATGATGTATGCCGCGTGAACCAAAGGAAAAAGTTGTTCGTTCAGTACCTACGACAATACATTATTTGCATTTTACTTCGTATAATTCGTAGAAGCTTAAACGCATATACGACTACGAATCTAGATAAATTAACGACATAAAATATCAAATACAGCATATAGAAAAATCAAAAAAAAGACAAGACGATGATCTTGTCGCTAAGCATCGAGCAAGTAAATTCATGCTGCTGTCGTAACTCGATCGATATACCACGATACAAGCAACATATTCGCGCTGCCATAAACAAAGAAAAATCAAAGTAATCATTTTAGACGACTAACCTTCAAGATTGGTTTTACAGAGTCCCAAGTCGCACCACGCATATCTATTACTATAGTAAATCGCTTAACTTTAGTTTGATCATGTGGAATGTTTACAAGATACTTTAATAATAGAGAATAATGCTCCGGTTTGGTATTCTCTCTTTTTGGAGACGTTGGGAAAATGATAATCGGTCCATTTCTTCGATCTCGCCCACCTGGGAGTATAGCTAATCGTTCCTGAAGAAGAGGGTGAATATCTTGCGCTCGAATCCCATCCATCGCGATGCGTATCGTAGAGGATATCCTCGCTCTAAAGAGACAACAAACGCATAGATACAAAGTGCGTCGGTGTTACAAAAGCATAAATGCAATCGTGATGCACTCGATAGACGAATTACACGGAGAAAAAACAACAAAGTTAAAAACTTCAAACCGTTATCAAGAAAATGTAATCGTCTCGATACAAAGGATACTACCTAAAAATTTGATAATTTTAATTTTTAAATTTAAACGCAGGAGTTTTCGATTTTCAAAAATTACGAGGAAAATAGCGATTTCCAAAAGACGAATAGAGAAACGTGATAAATAAAATATTATTATATACAAATATAATAATGTAAACGACGATTCGGACTCGATCGGGAAAGTAACAGTACACGGTCGAAACGAACGGAAGTCAAACTCCGAATACGTTGTTCGCCGCGTTGCTTTCGGCGAATCTCTTCGTCCTTACGAACCGTACACAAAAATTCAATCGAACTCGTACCTGTTCAAATTTTGGTCAAAGAGATGCGCCCTTCGAGTTAGTCACGCACGTTGATATAGTGTCTTGACGCGGCAGGAGACAGACGTTCCAGATATCGTACATTATTGTTCGTTCCTTTAGAATAAGACGAGAATACAGGCTCGCATTCGCGATAGCAATACCTCGACGCTCGCATGTGCCATGTTGAATCTAGGCTTGGTTCGGGGTAGTAATTCTATCTTTACGGTCTCTTAGTTTTGTTCTACATTTATATTCGTGCAGGCGGCAGCACGATCTTAAAACTCTCCTACGGCGGTATCGTAAATTGCGAAAACAAGACAGGCGCGTACTCGGCACTGTTGTTATTTCCTCCGTTTGGACGCGTTAAGGACACGTACGAGGACACGATCGGTACGACACTCAGCATCGAACGCTTTTGACGGTTACGATGTCGAAATTACGTGACCTTGACACAAGCGCGGCCATATTGTTGGCCACAGTACCAACAGTACGTACACCGCGGACTTCTGTACGCTGCTATAGACCGTTAAACAGCGGAACTGAAAGTGAAATGGTGGGAGACACCAGCCATCTTTCGGCTAGGTAAGAACGTTCGGAGTCGTACAGGAACGTTCGTGAAATTTAAATCGACCCTCGTATCGCGGAGGCAATGCCGACATGGACGCGCGAGGATCGTAGATCGAAAAGTTTTACGAATGTAAGTTCGTCGTACGTTGCGATACGGGCGATTTAAATGATAACGATAAATTAATAAATAATTTACATTTATATGTATTTGTAAATATATTATATTAATATATAGTAAGAAATTAAAAATAATAATAAATTAATTGCGCCGTATGCCGTATAACGGGACGAGATCTGAGAGCAAATCGCTCGTCGTGGGACGAAGTTCGTCCGATACTTCTTTTCTTCGAGATGGCAATGGAATTTCTTACGCAATGAGATCGAGATGAGTAAAAAGTTAGCGCAGTATCTTCGAATTATGTCCTCGTCGATGGGATTACGAATAATCTGTACGATATTGTTGAAGAAATAATATTGTTTATATATTAGAGATGTTCGTATATTTTATATATTGGAATATGTCGGAAAAAATTGTGTCGTTCGACGACGCGAACTTGCATCTGCCTTAGTGACTTCACTGTCGTTTCGAGATTTTATACGAAATCTTTTATTTGGTCTCTCGGAATTTGCATTTGAATTTGGGTAATTCGCGCAATCGTTGTTCGTTTCTTTCTAATTATCGAATAGCGACAGACGATCGGTCGGTGCTAAAAGCGAAAAGAAGTACTTCGATCAAAATTATTTCGTAATCGAGATCCAAGTGGCGCGATGATATTCTGGCTCTGCATATTCACGTCACGCAGCATAAAAACGAATACGTTCAGACATACCGAACGAAGGAAACCTTTTCCTTTCGCGATTACTTCTTACGACACGAGTCATTCCAACCATCCGTAGGAACGTTTCAAACAATTCCACATCGCAAATTGAGCAAAATATATTACGATCAATGACCCAGCGATGCTATCTAAATATCAAACGTAACAAATGGATTCCGCAAGTTCTATTACGTTGTTCGGTAAGTCATTTCATTTTTTCAATTTTTTTTTTCATAGAAACAACATTAAGAAAACTTGAAAACAATGTTTTTAACAATGTAAAAAAAAGAAACGATATGACTTTCCGAACAACCCAATAATTTAAAATTCGGCCATTTGCGAAATAAACGCTTTCGAACAATCGATCACCCAGCAATGCCATCAAAACATCAAACCTAATAAACGTATTCGTACTCCTCGAGCTCTAATTTAAAATGCACCCTTCCCGATGCAAACGACTTCGAAGTCATTCAAAATTCGCGATTCAGAAAGCGCAAGAAAATCTTCCAGAAAATCGATCGCCCTTCGAAAACTTCACCGAGATAGAGAAAAGAAGGAAGCGACTCGCCTCGTTTAAAATCCTGGCGCGCAACGGGAGCCCGACGGTGCCGCCGACTCGCGGCGAGACCGCGCGGCTCCGCCGGTAAGCGACGGTGCGTCCTTACCGACGCGGCAGAGTCCGCCGCAAGGCGAAGGAGCGAGCGAGAGAGAGAGAAAAAAGAAGAGAGGGAAGCGCGACACGCGCCGATTGGCGGCCGCGGGACAGGTACTACCCTCTACGGTACAGGTAAGGAAGCGGGGGTGCGCGAGCAGTGCGCCGTGCGGCGACCAATGTGCGCCGGGGGGCGATCAGCTGTGCGTCGTAAGGTCGCTTTCTTCGCGCCGAGCGTCACGAGAGGAGGCTTTTATCTTGGCTAAGTCGTGGAAACGTCGCGCGCGCGCGCTTCGCCTCGTGGTACGCGATCGCTCGTGAGAAGCCGTTATTATCCTACGAAGAAGAAGAGGAAGGAAAAAGAGGAAGAAGAATAGGAGGAATAGAAAGACGAAGAAGACGACGAAAGGAAGTTCGAGAGTGTCGGTCGCCGCGGTCCATCTTATTGTACGGCGGAAGGATGGCGACAAGCGAGGCATGACGGGAGCAGGTGACAATAGAGCCTCGCCATGTTAGATCTGACGAGATCGCGAAACGTGCGCCGTCGCCGCTACTCCTCTTACTACCGCTGCTGTTGCTGCTCCTACGACTACTATTGCTACTACCACCACGACGATAACAACGACTACTGCTCCTGCTGTTGCTGCTGCTGCTGCTGCTGCTACTGCTAGTGGAAAGAAAGAAAAAGATAGATAGATAGATAGATAGAGAGAGAGAGAGTGTGTGAGGAGAATAGAGGGGGAGAGAGAGAGAAAGATAGATATAGATAGAGAAAGGAAGAGAAAGATAGAGAGTGGGAGAGAAAGAGAATTTATTTTGTTTTCTTCGACTGGCACACTACTTTACTCCGACAGTGATCCACCTGAAAATCATCCAAGCTGGATAGGTTACCCGAGTATCTCCGCGATACCGTGGACTGGTTTATGGGGTGAGTTTTTTTTACGACTGATTATATTATTCGGCGTATACTTGCGCGTTAAGCGATAACACGAAGGTACGGCGTGTAAGAGGAAGAGGTGGGATAGGGGGAGGGGGGAGGTAGCGACGGTGGTGGTGGCGGTGGTGGTGAAGGAGAAAGAGGTAGAGAGGGGGTAGGAGGAGGTTAACCTCGATCGTCGTGCGTCTTAACCTCCCCGCTGAGTTTGTTGCTCTCTCGCTCTTTCCTATTGCATTTTCCTATCTTCTCTCTCGCTCTCTCTGTCTCTTTCTCGCTCGCTCGCTCGCTCGCTCGCACGCACGCGCTCGAGATCTCTCTTTACGTCCGTCCTTCTCTTTCGCGGTGCCGCGCGACAATTTCGTCCTTTTCTCGCGGAGAAAGTAACAACGAGAGCGTCGCACCGTCGCGCGTTCTACGGAATTCACGTAAAGGTAGATCTTTTATTCTCGTTGACACCGATCGAATCGCCAACATTTCCATCGTTTTCCGTCGTCGTGGTCAACGTAGCGGATAATCGCGGATCCCTCGACGGATTTTCTCGTTATCGTTCGCGATGAAATCGTCGCGATCGATCGAGATCGTCGAAGATTTCGAAGTACCCTCGATCGTCTCTCGCGATCAGTGGCGGAATATCGGTATCGCGTGCCACTCCGCGTCGTTGACATTGATCCGAATGACGATGATCATGCGACGATGAATCTGAATTTACGGTGAATTTTTGTATTAACGAAATAATCGATTTCTTAATTTTTGTGCTTTTCTTTTTTCGCTACTTTGAAAGCTTCTGTCAGAACAAATTTTCGCAGGGCTTGTCTATCGTCGATTCGTCTTTCTCTTCTACGAGAAATTTACATCTTTTTTTAAAAAGTTTTCCGCCTCAGACCTTGGCTCTGACTTTATAATGAATTTGTCTGTCCTCGCGATAAATTCTTATATTATCGTATTAATCAATTTCTCCATTTTTGTATTTTCCTTTTTCGCTTCTCTTTTTACCGAGAAAAAATTTTCGCACGGTTTTTCTACCGTCTACTCGTCTTTCTCTTCTGCGAGAAATTTACATCTTTCTTTTTTAAAGTTTCCGGTCCGAGTCCTTGGCTCTGGACTGAAACGAAGACTAACACCAGCTATAGCGCGCGTACATTTGAATGCGAAACGCGTTTGATTTCGGCGTAAGCACTCGAATGACCTGACGGAGTCTATATCAGGCTAGCCGAATCGTTTACTCGATCTAGGAGAAATATCGCGACGCACAATTTTTTCACGAGTGCATCATTAGCTACGCGATCGTTGGCTAAACGGACGACATCGGCTGGAACTTTTCGGACTAACGGAAGAGTATTACCTGAACTTGCGAAAGCGCGCGACGAAGAATAACTTGAAACTTTTCTCCGCGGTAATTTATAAACCAGATGATCGTGCTCTGACAATTTATAAGATCGAATCGAGCGAAAAAGTTACCATATTAAGTTCGAGGCATGATGAACGTGTACGAACCAAAATCAATAGAAAGCGAGTAGCTGAAACTGTCACGTGCTATAATGAAACTAAATTTGGCGTCGATATGACCGACCAAATGGCGCGGAAATACAGCGTCAAATTCGTGTGAACGACCGGTATTAACACTTAAACGACCAGTATTGACACTTAAACGACCGCGTATTATTTCCCTTAGGCTTACTCTAAGACCAGTGATTTTCTCGTTTGGAAAAAAAAAACAAATACACGTAGGAAATTAAAAATCTACGTATTTATCAACCTACATTGTGATATATTACAATATATTATATATTAATAATATTAGATATATTATATTATATTATAATATAATATAATATATTATAAAGGTAATTTTTAAAGTAAGTTTAGTAATTCCGCAGGGTATGATATTTTTTTTTGAAAGCAAGTATCCCTTACGCAAAAGTTCAGTATAAATATAAATTTACAAATGTACTTTGTTTCACTCCTTTTTTTATGGATTGAACAGACTCGACGTACCTGTTTTGGACATTTTTTTATCGAGACGAGGAATTGCTTCGAGTACGCGCGTGTTTACGTTACCTGATAATTTTTGTAATATTTAGCGACTACTGTTGGAACGGATAATTTTCAGGGTAGAGATAAAAACGAGAAATTTCGTGAGCGGTCGTTTGAGCGTCGACGCGTGGACATTTTATAAGGAAATAACTGAACAAAGGATATCAAGGACGACGAATAAAATACCGATACAGTTAGTATCAAGAGCGGGGAAGAACGTCCTTCTCCGTCGGGCGTTCGAACTTCTTTGACGGAAACTTAACGGTGGTTTTTCGATTTTTATTTCGTGACTCGATCGCTGTCGATGATAAATATGCGTTTTCACAAAAGCACGTTCCTACGATAATTCGCGTTTATTATCTTAACGCTTTTCGTGTTTTTACGGAGTTAATGTTTGTTTAGCTTTGGCTGGTGGAAGCGCTCGAACTGGACATTGGAATTTACTACAATAAACATTATTAACGAGTCTTTCGCAAACGGTGACATCATAGATACGTAATCGTTGCTTTATTTGTCGAACTTTATATTTATCGATCTTTCGAATTTTCGGTCGATTTCTAACCATTATTATCGATCCTTTGAATTCGTAAAACGTATCAGGACCAATGGTGCACATGAAGTATCGTATTTTCTTTACGTGAAAACGTTTGTCTTCCTGTTTTCGTTACGCTTTTGTTTTTGCATAACTTCGTTTCTAGTCGTACCGTACATTGCCAGAGTCACTTTTTAACAAAGAAGATTTTCTCAAAAGCGTTCCATTTTGTTATTTATTTTGAATTTCGTAAGGATACGAATTCAACCGATATTAGTGTAATTTTTTTTATACGAGTATAAACTTGGTAATGATGCTGCCAAAGCTGCGCGCGATATTAACCAGGCGTTTGGGGAGAATACCGTTAACGATCGAAAAGTGCAGAGTTTGTTTGAAAAATTTCAGTCTGCTGATTTTTCTCTACAAAATGAACCGCGTGGAAGACGCAAATCGTCTGTGAAAAATGATGCTCCGAAAGCATCGATGGAAACGAATCCAACTCTATTTATAAGGGAACTTGCTAACGGAATGAAAGTTGACCATACAACGATATTGAGACACCTTTCTGAAATTGGCAAGGTAAAAATAATGAATAAGTGGGTACCGCACGAACTAATGGCCCGATACTTCTCCACGACAACGCTCGGCCGCATACGTCGTAGAAAACAATCGCGAAATTGAATGAATTGAAATATGAAATTTTGCAGCATCCGGCTTATTCACCGGATCTTTCGCCAACCGACTTTCATTTTTTTAAACATTTAGAACAGTTTTTACGGGCT
>JAITYT010000824.1:776980-787388 GCA_025433975.1 Liostenogaster flavolineata
AGGATCAACTAGCGAAGCTGATCTCGCGGAGGATGAGGAGAAGGTGGGGAAGAGAATGGGGAGGATGAGGATGAGGATAAGGACTAGGTGATGATTGGGTGGAGGGGGAGGGGGAGGACAGAGAAAAACAAACGGAAGGAGAGTACGTCACGAGGCAGCGCCTCGGCGTCGAGGGAAAGGCGCCTGGAAGGCGCCGTTCGAGGATCGATCCGTGTACCTTTCGTATAATCCCGCATCGAGGAGAGAGCATGCTCGATGGTCAACCCAGAGACAACATCCTGGAACATCGATTCGATTTTTCATGCGTGGACGCATCCGTTCGTTCTTCTTCGTATTCTTTCTGGACTGTCTTCTTCGTTCTCAGCTGCCTTTCTGGGATCTCTTGTATCAACCGATTGAAGGAAAACTCGGAAAATTATGATCAACGACAAGCATCGATCGATTCTTTCCTATCTGCTCTATGGAACATTTTTTTCCATTGGCTAGCGCTTCGATGTCAAACAATGAGCTCTTGACTAAGCTCACGACTTTTAATCCATTAGCTTGCGCTTCGATGACTCGTCAGGCGGTGTGTACCACCGGTGGCTCGCGTTTTCGATGCCCCAGCAGTCAATGAGCTCTTGGCAAAGCTCGCGACTTTTAACGCGTCCAATTATTCGGCTATTTGCGGAGAGCACACTTTTAACGTATGCCAAGATTGCAAACGCTAATTTTTATCGCCTTTCTATTTTTCAATCGAAGTGTTATGATACTTCTCTTCAGATATGCTAATTTGTTTGGATTAAAAAGGAAATATAAAAATATACTTGTTTTTGGTCAGTCACAGAGTGACACTGATTTAAGTTTAGTTGTCTAGGGTTGATAAATAAATAAGCCCAATAGACGGCGTCTACCACCGGTGGCTCGCATTTGAATGTTTCATCGGACAGTATACCACCAACAATTAAGTTCATATAGTAACTAGAAAAAATGTCCATATACAGTTGAAAATTAACCCTTTTCACTCGTACGTCGCCATATAGGCGACATCGTACGTTTTACCGTTGCGTAGTACGTCGCCATATTGTCGCCATCCTACATTTCGTTATTATACTTTCTATATTTATATTTTGTCTACTAAACCAACGAGTTAAATCGTAATACGTTCCCATAAAAATGTTTTCATTTTAATCGAATAATTTAACCGTTTCCACACGTACGTCGCCATATAGTCGCCATTTTACATTTCATTATTATATTAGGTTGGCAACTAAATGATTGCAGATTTTGCCGATAGATTGTTAGGTAAAATCCGCAATCATTTAGTTGCCAACCCAATACTTTCTATGCATATTTTTTCTACTAAATCGGCGAGTTAAATTGTAAAACGTTCCCATAATGATGTTTTCATTTTGATCGAACATGAAGCAAAATTCCAAGCCGATCTTTAGGCTTCTCGAATACAAATACGAGTGTAAAGGGTTATAATAATGGACCGTAAAGTAATTCTTCTGTTAATGGGAAAGTAACACGAATCCTTTTTGTAATAACGCGATATCGAGATCGACTCGATCGTCGTTATTCACTGCAGACTTTCTCTACGAAACCGATTGGTCGGATCGTCGGGGGTCGATCTTTTCTGCTCGGATTATTGCGACGCGAATAAAACTTTTAATTCGTTCTAAGAACGAGAACGATTCGAAGCTCGTTTCCCAATAAAATCGGAACGTTTCCGCGTGACGGTAGCTGCAATATCAGGAAATACGACGACCTTATCTCGACGAGCTGCAATCGGTGTGTTTACTCCGTAAGAATTGTTACGATCGGTGGCGTCGTTTCGCTTTATCTTCTCTAGCGCAAACTTTTTCTCAATGTATCGTCGCATCTGTCGCCACGTTATAACTCGTACGTTCGAATGAAAAACGTTTTAAATTTCTTTCTCTATTTTCCTTTCTTTTCCTTTTTCCTTTTTTTATTATTTTATTTTCCAACACCAGGACAGTAATTCGTTAGTTCGAATGAAAAACGTTTTAAATCCCTTTCTTTATTTTTCTCTTTTTTCTTTTTTTATTATTTTATTTTCGAATGCGACGGCAATAGTAGTAAGTTCGATAGAAAAACGTTTTAAATTTCTTTCTTTATTTTATTTTTATTTTATTTTTTAACGGGACTGTTCGCCATTGCGAAGAGAATATCGCAGTTCGGTGTAAGCGATCCATCGCTTCGAATGGGATAAAAAGGCCCTCTCGATATATTCGTGGCTGGAAAAGTTGTAAAAATTTCATCTCGATGATCGTAACGCGAACGACGGGATCGCAACGTTACCTGATCGAAGGTCACAATTTTTCGCAATTCCGTGCGACTCAAACATCTGAAAAACGAAAGTTTCCATTTTTAGAAATTCCAGATTGCAATGCATATCGAACCGTAAGCCGCAAGCTCGCGGTAAGTCGAGTTTGGAGGAAATTACGTTATATAAATCTCTTACGAGCGGCACCCGTATGAAAGTGGAATAAGAAGTATGGATTCCGAAGTCCGATGCCTTTCAAGCGGCTTTCCACACCCGAGATATTTCGATGTTTAATAGCTTTCGCTTTTTACTTCTTTTTTTTTAAATGAAGATTGAATGACGAGTGATAAAAAAAGGAAAAAAAAAATAAAAGAACACCGCGGTAAGATTTATCGCGTAAAACTAAATTCTTCGCGTCTGCAGTTATGTTCCCGTAAGGAGACCTACTTTCCTTGCTGTTCCGCATCCTTCGGATAAGATCGATGGATCGTTGTTTTCGCTAACGTCCCTATCGCTCTTGACAAATATTTATCCATTCCGACGAAGTTCCCCAACGAATCCAATGGAGCACTGAAAGTACTTTATGGAACACCATTAATTTAAAACTCAAGCGAATTCGCGAACGGACACCCCGAACGAAGCGTAACTTTATGTCGTACGGATAGATCAGGCCTGGATAATCCAAATGGTTTCACGAGCTATTTTTATAACACGTGACGTTACAGTGGGCCACGCCTTAGGTAAACATTCTTTTAAAAAATGTCATACAAGTGCAAAACGAATATTTTAGAGTCGTAGTCGAATTTCCGCATTATAACAATGACACGTGCAAATTTGCATTTATTTGATCTTTTTCGTATACATATGAGAAACGAAAGTTTCGATAGAGATATAAAATTGCTTGGTGGGTCGCACAGTTTAACATGGCGGGCCGCGTGTTAGCCAGACCTAGAATAGACGCAAGAAAAATGTACGTGCAACGAAACTCGGCAGCGTTCGCGATTTTTTCGAATTTTTTCATCCATGACCTTCGTAGCACCGAGACGATCGTTTCTCTTTCTACGGAAAGGCAGCGAACGGACGCGTTCGATTTAACGAGATCGTAACGTGTTACGCGAGAAGGAAGTCGAAAGAACAAGTAAAACCACGCGGACGAACTAAAAGTCGCGGGTGAAGTCGAGGAAGTGCTGTCAAAAGTCAAGGTCAACGGAATCCACGCAAGCACCGCTCCGACTCTGCCACGATCGATCGAGCATCGATCGACTCGATATCAATTTATCGTTTTTGGATACGTACGCGAGTACTCGCGTCTATTCGTAACGATCCGATCGCCCACTCTTGTCCGCCATTTTAGCGCGTTATCTTCGGAATGGAAAACGCTCGGTCTAATTTTAGCGGCGCATCCCGTTTCGGTTTAGGTTAGGCGCGCAGGTGGTCGCCTTTAAGCCAAAAAACGACTCGTTAACAGTCCCACGCGCGTTGGGCCAAAGTTCGTCTCGATGTCGACGCGCGAAGCACTCTGGAAGGTCGTCCGAGTCAAGGTCGCGATGTTATACAACATTTTTCTCCCTAAGGGCCGCGAACTTCCGACCCTACAATCTCGTTGAAGTTCACGACGAAATAATTTCGCTTCTTTCTCTCTTTCTCTCTTTCTCTTCCTCCCTCGCGTCGGTGATTCCGTGTTTAACGTTGGCTCCATATGATGACGTAACGAAGCGCCATGTTGCGCATCACGATGACGTAGAAACATCGGAACGACATCGGTTCGTAAGCTCGCACCTACCCACGCGTGTCTTAACATTTCCTCTCTTAGTCTTCGCTTTGAATCGATCGATTCACTGCGTCCAACCGTCGCCAATTTCGTTAGCCCTCCCAACGACAGACGTCGCGTTGGAAATGGGTCGACAAAAAGTGATCGTTTTGTTCTTAAATTCTTTCTACGACGTTCTCTCGTTTCGCGGCTTTGAACGACGTCTCGTCCGTTTGTAAAACTTTCCAGAACCGAAGCTAGTTGGTTACGCCTGGAAACGGAAATCTGGGCCGAACTTAGGACTGGGGCTGGCTTCCAAGGCCGACCTGCGGTTGCTTTTGTCCTTCACCACCGCGACAGACTCCGTTTCTCCACATGGGACTCGTTCTTGTCCCTTGGCAGCCCAACGACTTCCAAAATTCGTCACTATCGTAACGAGCTCCGAAGTTGATTACAGTAAAACCTGTTTTTGTGCGGTCCGTCCTTTTTTTGTGCGATTTTTTTATGGTATATGAATTTCAACGGTGTTGGTATTATTTGTAATGTTGTAATGTTTTGTATCAGTGTACTTATGTATACTACAAGGCGCTGTTCGCCTTTAGGTACTCTGTTCATTTGTTATGAACAGTCTCCCGACAATGCACATTCCGCGTGATTAAGGATTCATTTTATAGTGAGATTAAAGGTAAATCAATTTTTTTTCTATTTGGATATATTTTTTATGATTTCTACTTTATTTTTAGACACAAGCACTCCCTTAAAATGTATAGCAGTAACAAAGAAAAAAAAATTTACAGTAAGACAATTTCATTAGAAACTTGTCATCGACTTTATGGTGATGAAAAATAAATCATTTGTAATATCTTCAAGCGATAAAAGAGATTTGAACTCAATCTATCACAAGAAGATGCGCGTTTTGGACTACGAGTAGCAGTGAATTATGTGCATTTTGAAAATTTCTCCATGTGAGAGATTAAATCTTTTTAAAATATTTCCAATTGTGTAATTTAATTATTTATTTTGTTTGGAAGCACTTTCTCGTGTATTTCGTAAATACTTGACGTATTTTCTAAGTGCGACTTTTTTCATGCGATCCCTCTCCACCGCACAAACAAAATTGTCTTTAATTTTTTGTAAAAAAATTATTTACTGTAAGCATTTATATATCCGAATTTTTTTTGTGCGACTTGTTTTATGCGTTCCCTGCCCACTGTTAAAAAACAGGTTTTACTGTGCTCCAAAAGTACATCAGGACAATGACGACTACATGACGCACCGACTGAGTCATTCCTACCGTTAGTGCAACAATAAACGTTGCTTGTACCAAACTACTCCACTGTGCCGGAAGCTCTGTTCGATAACCTGTTCTCTACGGCAGTAGATAAGTCGCGCATCGGTTTATGATCAATCACGTCGAATTCCGAGAAATTCGACATTTATTATCCCATCGTGATCATACTCTGGACCGGAGTTTCGACTATCCTTACTCGAGTTGGCTCGTGGAAATCACGTGACAATCGATTTGTCATTCGAGAAGGATTAATCAGAATACGGATTGCACTCCTATCGTTAGTGCAATACTACCGAAAGAAACATCATTATTGTTGAGGAGTTATCCAATGAACGACTAACGCAACAGCAAATAACAGAGTTTCTAAAAAATGTTTAATCAAAAGAGTTGTACAAAATACGTGTTGCTAGAACGACTGGCAACGCTGTTACTGCACCCATTCACATATCATACAAAAGCTGTGCCCAAAAGAACGACCATTTCGCCAAAGTTGAGCTAAGCTTTCCCCTATTAGACACAGCGACAAGAACGGCCACTTTCTGCCTGGTTGATGACCTTTTTCAAAATTTACTTTAATTGTTTATATTGCTTATAAAAGTTGAAGTATATGTTTGTCTATTTAATTAGTATATGTTGTACGTTTCTTCCTTCGATGAATTAACAATTTTTTTTTCTAAAAGCCAACGTCTGTTTCGTAAGGGATTATTTGACCACTTACAGTACGATCAGCTGTACGAAAATGCCGGTACGTTTAATGTTAAGGGGAATATGTATCCTCAATAATTACGAATCCTGCCCACTCGACTATTTTCCAACCATATACAAGATCCACTGATGCAACAATAAATGTTACTTGTATCAAAACTACTCCACTGTGCGAAAGCTCTGCTCGATAGCCTGTTCTCTACAACAGTAGATAAATCGCGTATTGATTTACAATCAATCACGTCGAATTCCTTAGAATTCGACATTTATTATCCCATCGTGATCATACTCTGGACCGGGGTCTCGAGTATCCTTACTCAAGTTGTGCTCGCGGAAATCTCCACGTGACAGCGTTTCGTTCGACACGTCCGTTACAGGGTCCTAAATAATCGTGGGTTTCTTCATAGGGCTCCGGTGGAGGGTATTCTTATCACGATCGTAATCGCGTCGTCATCGTTCTTCGGCCGTAGAAAATTTCAAAATCGATCGTTTAACCGGATACATTACATTCCTTCTAATGGTAAACCCTCAAGTCCGAAGGACACTTAAGTGGATTTTAACCCAACCGCTGGAGATTTAACCTTTTCCACTTGTACGTATAGGCGACGTTATAGGTTTTACCGTATAATGTATATAGTCGCCATCTTACCGTATTTAGTCGCCATCTTACATTACTGTGTATACTGTGTATGCCATTTTTTGTCTACTAAACCGGCAAGTTGAATCGTAACACGTTCCATCAAAATGTTGTCATTTTGATCAAATAAAAAGAAGAAATTCCGAGTCGATCGGTAGCCTTCTCAAACATATCATAAATACGAGTGCAAAGGGTTAACTGTTTCGATGGTTTACGTAGAGTTGTTTTCGGTGTATCTTTTAAGAGAAGGATCTTAAGGATAAATAATTTACCAGAAAAATAAACCACGAAGTTCGTTTTATTCGCGCGTTGAAAACAAATCGTATAGTATTGAATTCCCTCGAAAAGCGCATTTAAACCTTAACGCGAGAGATCGGTGTACGGTACGTGGAAAGACGCCATGATGGAAAGTTTAAAGGGGTCGGTGCGATGCACGTAAGAGGACGGCGTTGAATGATAACTCGTCCGATCGATTAAAATCTCTTTCACAATTTTATCAACGTAGTAGCAGCCGCGATTACATCCGTTTGTTGTACGCCATCGGTGATACGCTTCGACTGGGACGATACGATCGCCGATGTACCACTGGTGGTACACGGCATCTCGCCAATACAAAATTTAACGCATCGTTTTCGCATTTTTCGACAAGGAGCTGCGCTCTTGGCAATGAATTCCTGCCCTTCCGCCCACGCTCTTTTCCTCCCCTTCTTCCAACCCCCACCACCATCACCATCGCGTCGTAACGGCGCCCTCGGTACGTTTACAATGTAAACGCGTCCGAGATGAAGCGCTGGAGGACCTGGAGGAAAAGAGGGGCAGCGCGAAGGAGACGAAGATAGATAGATAGAGAGAGAAAGAGAGAGAGAGAGATACGACAAGCGTCATCGTCTCTACGCACGAACGTCTGGTGGTGTGCAGGTCTCTCGATGGGCGTCGCGGTGTATGCGCGGGGTAGAGCAACGGAATATCGATTGCCGCAGAGAGAGTGAGCGTGTCGACGGAAGGGAAGGGTTGGAGGGGAAGGGAGAGCTCGTTGCGAGCAAACCGCGCGCACTGAGCAGCAGTCAGCTGACTCGAGTCCCGCCGACACCGACTCCACAGCTGATCCGGCGGCTCGCCGGCGCAACCACCGTCGCATTGCTGCCCTCGCCCCCCCTCCTCGAGCCCTTCGTACTCCTCCCACTCTTCCGCGTCGTCGTTCGCTTCTGCATCTTCTGCATAGCTTCAACGATCTCTCTCTCTCTCTCTCTTTCTGTTTCTGCCGTGTTTTCTCTGTCTTTGTCTCTCTTCTCAGTCTGACCTATCTTCGTTAGGAAGTGTCCTTCCGTCGGCGTCTTCCGCGTCTTTTTCTACGTAGGCGTACAACGCGTAAGGCATATGTACATACGTATGCACGCACGCAGAGATGCATTCACACGCCTCTCGTTCAATCGACAAGACGTCTCTCGTTTTACCCTCGAGACACTTAACCTTCGCTTTTGTCCTTCGCGCGCTCGATACCCCACCGATTTTTCTTCTCTCTTTCTCTCTCCCGTGCGCTTTTAATCGCAGGCGCGTATCGGTACGCTGGATAGTTTTTTTTCGAATCGAAGGAGTTTACGTGCACGAGGCACGCTTCGCTCGAAACTTGCATTTAAGAAATTTTCTGATTTCTAAGGACGTTCTTACGCGTATTTCTTTCGTGTTCATTTTTCAAGATGTTCCTTGCTATACGTCTCGTATATAACTCTTTATCAAAATGTTTCAATATTCTCTTAGAATTTAACTTTGTTCGTTTAATTATATTTAATTACAAAGTCGTTATGGAATTTTTTTCTAATGACGTTCTTACGCGCATTTCTTTCGTATCCATTTTTTAAGATGTTCCTTTTTATATATATCTCGTAAATAACTGTTTGACAAAATGTTTAACTTTTCTCTTAGAATTTAAGTTCGATCGTTTAATTATATTTAATTACAAGGTCGCTATGGAGTCTCTTTCTAATGACGTTCTTACGCGTATTTCTTTCGAGTTCATTTTTTAAAATGTTCCTTTTTATGTATCTCGCATGTAACTGTTTATTATTATTATTATTATTATTAGTCGCCATGGAGTCTGGAACTATCGTTCTACTTTTCTTCGCTCTTTTCCTCGATTCTTTCACGCGCGTTCCAAGCGATTTTAATAGATTCGAGTCGACGGTTATGGAATTCGCATTCCAAAACTTCAATTTTATTAATCGACGTCGAACGAAAGCGCGTCGACGATCGAAGTATTCCCACTCATATCCACTCTTTGCGATTACGAATCCATAACGATATTCTAATACTATTACAAAATCGATAACATTATTTTAATTCGAGGGCTCTCGATTCCCTCGATACGAATTCCATGAAATTTCAAGCCTTCCGTCGCTCGATTTTCCAATCACAGTAAAAATCCTCTATTTTTTTTCCAAAAAATCTTACAAAACCAAATCTCATCGCGGACTAACCTCAACCAAGAAGCGAACGAAGACGCTTTTCATTCTTCCTTTTCGCGATAAGGAAAGAATTACGAGAGAAACGGATTAACCGATTAAACTATTCTTTTTCCTTCGCTCGATGCTCCAATAGTACTAAAAATATATCATTTTCTCAAAAATTGCAACCAAGAAGCGAACGAATACATCTCGTATTTCCTTTCCGCGATGCGAGAAGAATTACGAGAGAAAGGGATTAACGGTCCTACCTTCACTCGGTTCATTCTAATAATAGCAAAAATCCACCATTTTCTCAAAAAATCTAACCGCGGACTAGTCAGTCGCAACCAAGAAGCAAACGAAAACCTTTTCGCGATAAGAGAAGAATCATGATAGAAACGGATCGATGGTCCTTCTTTCTCCGCTCGATATCTCCCAATAATAATAAAAATCTGCCATTTTCCCAAAAACCACAACCAAGAGTCGAACGAAAACACTTATTGCTCTTCCTTTTGGCGATATAAGAAGAATTACGAGAAAAACGAATGAATCGAACCACCAACCTTCTCGCCACCGTCGTCACCGTCGCAACCACCCCCTTCCCTTTCCCTACTCCTCCTCCTACTATGACTGCTAAATCATCCCGTGGATCTTTCAATTCGTAATACGGCGAGACGCGCGTGCGACCGACCGCGAAGCCCACGACGGTTTTCATTCATTCGTTCATTCATTCCGTTCCGTTTGCACCCTGCATTGTCCTCCGATATCGCTCGAGAAACTCGAGAGAGATTCGTTAGTCGCGGCGCTCCTTCTTCCCTGCTGACGCTTTGCCTCTTCCTCTTCCCCTCCCTACCCCTCCTCCAGGCCAGCACCATCCAGCGGGCGCTGATGGCGGTGGGGGCAAGGGGGAGAGGGGAATCGACGACGACGACAGGAGGGAGGGGCCGCGACGAGGCGACGCCGGGCGTCGGATGGTTCCTCGCAGTCGCGTACGAGCGCCGAACGACGACGACGCGCGTGCCACGAGAGTGCGGACCTTCTCCGACCCCTTTTTCGCCTCCTGGTTCGACCTTAACGACTACGCCTCGATATCGTCACACATCGGTACGCGTTCGCGATTTAGCTTCGATCGCGACGCGTGGACACGTAGACGTATCACGTAGATAGACGTACCACGTACCCACCGTAGTTTTCCGTTTTGCATGCTCCGACGAGAGTTTTGCCGCTCGATCTTCGGAAAGGCGGCCTTAGCGCACCGCTTTCGACGTGAGAGAGAAAGATAGATACGCGAATCTACGAGAGAGAGAGAGAGAGA
>JAITYT010000824.1:831212-845167 GCA_025433975.1 Liostenogaster flavolineata
TGTAAATACTCGTAGTTGCTACAAAGTAATTTACAATTTTTGGCAATTAACAATTATAAATACAAATTTATACATAAAATTGATATCATCGATATCATGCAATCAAATTTATAAGGTGTTTTGTTAGTACTTGCATTGATCAAAAGAGGGTACATCAGTCTTTTCACATAAGAATGAATGAGAGATACCTATCTCTTATCAATATTGAATGACCTGTAATCTGTGTTACGTTTGACAAGAATTCAGAAAACATATCTTTGTTCATAAATGGTAATAAATATAAAAATTATTGACCTTAGACTTAACCGATATATAAAATAGTTAGTACAATTATTACTTGTGATATATGAACAATAATGAAGTTTTATAAATCTACAAAGTGATTTTGTTTTGTGATATATAGTATAAGCGATAATACCTGTTATGATCTGCCTCTGATTTATTAATGGTTTTTTAAGCTTAGTAAATAATTAAGAATAATGGGTGTTGGCCTTAAACCATTAGAGTTTACGGATTGCTTAACCGATAGTCCGTATTTTCGAGAAAATTTACACTACCATGAACGCGAATTGGAGAAAACTAGTCAACAGATTAAACGTCTCATCAAAGAGGTCAAAGATCTACTGTTAGCTACTAAAAGTAAGTTCATTTAATAAATTTATTTATATTTGTTGTATTTTCGAATATCCTTAGTAAAATCATTTACCGATAATATTCTCGTAATATTACAATGAAGATTGCTCGATAGTTGTACATTGTTATAAGTTTACATACTGAATTATTTTTAACATAAAGTGACAATTATTTTTATATTTCTATGTTATATTCAATACATTTTATTTGTTACAACAAAATACTACTATAAATATATATATATCTTACATTATATTTTAGATGTATTATAGTAATATTTTTATTATTTGTTTCCAACAAATTATGATTTTAGATTTAGTTGTAACTTATTTCAGACTTATCTCGAGCCCAGAGAGCTTTTTCTAAAACATTGCAGAATTTCAGTTTTGAGTGCATTGGAGAAACACAAACTGAAGATGAAACGCACATATCACAAAGCTTGAAAGAATTTGGTAAACTTATAGCATCAATAGAGGATGAGAGGGATCGCATGGTATGCAATGTATCTAGCATAAATATGTATTAAAAATGGATCAATTATTTTATTTAATATAAATAGGGTTATAAAATCATGCTCATTATAAACTTATTTCTTTGATTTATAGTTTGATATATTTATAGTGCATGTTTTGAATTAATATATTCTAAAAGATACATATAAAAACATATAAATTTTTTGGAAAAAGCACAATACTTTTATCAACACTTGTTTTAAGGAGTTCTAAGATTAATATTGGATTATATATTAATGCTGCACGTTGTTTGCATGTTATAAATATATAACAAAATATTTTTAGTTTGTTCTTAAATTTTAAATTATAAGCAACAAAAACTTGATCGTACATAGATGTAGATTTTTAAACTTCTTGCTGTATATTTATTTCTGTGGCACAGTTTATGTAATTGGGAGTTTTGATTTGTCACTGGTTATTTGATTAGTGATGGCGAGATATTGATATATCCATTTATCTTTTAGATTAGATTTAATATTACATATGTATTTGATAATATTTTAATCTGATTACAAGAATAATCTATTTACAGTTATGTATAAATGTAATTTTTAAACCTATTTTACTACACAAAATAATATTTCAATGAAATTTAATTTTATATTTTTTATAAAATTAGTAGTAGAATAAATTGTATAGCAATAGGATCAATATAGATTTATTTGTTGAAATTAAAATACTTATATTTGTAAGACATTCACAATTTGGAAAATTAATTTTAATTAGCATTTTGATAATATAAATAGCTTTTATTAATAATAATAGCGATTCAATTGGTGTTACATTTTAGGATATCTTATCATTCTTATGAAAATTGTTTTATATTTAAACATTTCTTTTAATAAATATTATATTTTTAGCTTGAACGTGCTTATGATCAAATTATACTTCCTTTGGAAAACTTTAGAAAGGAACATATTGGTGGTGTTAAGGTAGTATCATGAATTTGTTATAAAATATCAAACGTCATATAAAAACATTTCGTAATATTATACACATACAAATATAATATATTATATATTTATAGTATATTGGTGAAAAATATTGAGGACAGATTCATCTGAATGAGACTAATAACCACCAAAAAATATTTCCCCTTAAACAAAATTTCCCTTAAAATATTTTTCTCACAATAAATAGTTCAGGAAATAATTACATGTATCTTCTTCAAGTGGATCAGCCTGCATATAAATATTATTCATTTCCAATCATTATTAGCACTGTATATTACATATTTACAAGTATATTATATATTACTTTATACATATACAACACTTACATATTTATAAACATATACAAGTATAATTATTTTTCATACGTATTTTTATTATTTTAATATAGGACGGGAAAAAAAAGTTTGAAAAACAGACCATTAAGTTTTGTCAAAGTCAAGAAAGATATTTAAATTTATCTACTAAGAAACAAGACAATGTCCTTCAAGAGGTATTTGCAAAATATTTTTTTTTGCATTAAAGTATTTATAATGCTTTCATTTTTTTTAGTATAAAGGTGGTTTATACTGTTTATTATCATTTTTTTTAATTTTTCATATAATTAGTAGGTATTGGATTAAGTAAAAAGTAATTTCATATTTTTAGGTGAAATTAAAAAATCGAATTGGTATATTAAAAAAAAATTTTATTAAACAATTTATTAAAGTTTTTTTTTATTATCTAGTATATAATATATATATTTATTGATAATCAACAGTAACAATAAAATAAGAATAATGTAGAATCGTTGAACACGTTATGTAATTTTATATAAATAAATAAATTATTTTTTAAAATGTATAAGATAATGGCTATAATTGTACAAATCACCTTATGCATAAATATTAAGAATATATTTACATTGTGAAATATAAAATGTATTTTTCAGGCAGATGCAACATTGGAAATGGCTGAAAGACATTTTTGCCAAGCTAGTTTAGAGTATGTGTTTTTATTACAAGAAGTTCAGGAGCGAAAAAAATTTGAATTTGTCGAGACGGTAAACCTATTATTACCTTATTTTCTATCTATTTTTACTTAGTTATATCGTAATTATGTTTTAGTGTACTATTATAATTTTATTACATGCTTTAATTTTATAGTTACTGGGTTTCATGTTTGGTTGGTTGACATTTTATCATCAGGGTCACGAAGTAGCAAAAGACTTTAAGCCTTACATGACGGAATTACAATTGAAAATACAAAAGGTTAGTCATTTTTGCAGGTGGTAATTACTTTTACAAATTAAATGTTTTTAAATATAAGCAATAAGCATTGTTATTATGTAGATACTAAATTAGTGCTATATTTGCACTTTGTGTTTAGAATCAAATAATTGATCTTAATTTAATATGAATGATTGCATTGTGCACTATAATATTGCTTTCTAAATTTACTGACCCATATAACCAATTTAATAGTAAACTTTTTGATATTTATATTTATGTAATTATAGTTAAACTTCAATTATGTTTTAATCGTAAATTTTTGTAAAAGTCATAATTTTTGTTTAAAGAGAATGTCGACTTATAATTTGATTGTGAATATATTGTGTAGTATTTGGTTTTTATTGATTATGAATTACACAATATTCTATCTATTTACATGTATTAGGGTTAAAATTTATCTATAGGATAAAATACAAATAAAAAAAAAATAAATGTTAATTGTCACGTCAATATTATTAATGTAATAGTTACAAAACAATCGTATATCTAATATCATTGGAACAACTTACAACCGTTAGTTCAAGTGTAATAAAATGTATTATTATAAATATTTTAAAACCGTATATTATCATTCATTTTTAAATAACTACTTTCCTTTTAGCTTTCAATTTATGTGTATAGTGAATTTTCAGAAGCATTAGTAGCTGTATATTTAATTAATAACTGCAGTGTGATATTATGCAAATTTTGACTATCTGTCCTTGGTTGCATGTACTCATTCTTTTAATACCATATTACATTAGAATAAGTGATATTTTTTTTAATTCGTTTAAATACTAATATTTTTTCATAATTAGTTGTGCGGTTTTTAATAAAATATTAAATGTTGTATACATGCTTAGGGTAACAGCATGAAAAATTGTCCACTAATTTTAATTTTTGTGTGTGCGTATATTTACAAGACTAGAGAGAATTTTCTTGCCACCCGGGATAAAACTGAGTCACTTATGAATAAAATGAAGGACATGAAAAAGGTATGCTATTTATTTTACACATAATTATGCATATATTTTGTTTTCAAAAACTTTTCTGCAATGAGTTTTAAGATGTTATATTTATATTTTCATAATATATATATAAAACAAACTACTCTGTTACTATACAACTTAAATATAAATAATACCGAGATAGCTGTAAGATACTCTATGCTTATAGCATTAATATTTTTTACTTGTAGTCTGCTGTAGAGACAGGGCTAAACAAACTACATTCACGAGAAGGTTACTTATTTCTAATGGAAAAAAGTACGTAAATAAGAATATTTGTAATAGAATATTTCAGAATATTACTATTTCATCGATATTATTCTTTTATATTAGTATGTAAAAATAATAGGAAAAAATATAAATTTTCTAGTAATATATTTTTCAGAGGCTTTTGGTACAACATGGACAAAACAATATTGTACATATCAGAAGGATAAGAAAGAATTTACTATGATTCCTTACAATCAGTTAACAGGAAAATTTGTAAGTTTTATTATTTTACGACTTGATTATGTATGTATGTATAAATAATTTGCATCCATTTTAACTAGAGTCACTCTCGAAAGGTACTAAGAATAGTTTAATAATTCGATATAAAATTTGATATCGCATTATGATCGAAACAATTTTTTTTATAATATATCAAAAATATTTTTTAAATAATGTTTGTTCCTTTCAAGCAAATTTAATTAAAATGGATACACTGCCTACATGCATATATGAAAAGTAACATTACTTTTATCATATGTCACAGAGTAATAAAGAAACTATGACGCTATCGTCTTGTGTACGTCGTATGTCGGACACAATCGAAAAAAGGTTCTGCTTTTATATTACTGCTATTGATAAGTAAGTTTGATCATATCTATATTTTAATATTATATAACAGAATTGAATTTATTTATAAATAGATTATTATTCAGTCAGAGTTACTATAAAAGTGTAATATATTCATATAAAATATAAAGTAAATTTGTATACAAAAATAAATTCGTTGATTTTATCGAGTTTAAAAAAATTAAATATAAGTTACATTAATTCATTCTATCTAAATAAATATTAATTTGTTTAGACCTAATACAGTATATACATTCCAAGCGCTATCTGAGGAGGACAGAAAGTTATGGATGGATGCTATGGATGGTAGAGAACCGGTAAGTTCTCCAATAAAGCATTAATTTTTTATTAAAATAGTAGGTAACTAATAATTATTCTTTATGCTATTATCTAATGAAAATAAATAATTTTAGAGTTATCCACATGTGGGAACATCTATAAAACCAGAAGAAAATATTTTAGACGAAACTGGTTTTATATTTGTGTCAAAATGTATTACAGTACTCGAAGATAGAGGTATTTTTTTAACTTTATATATATCCTTAATTAACGTATTTATTTATTGAATATATTCTGTCTACTAGTTAATTACATTTTTTTACGTAATATTTTTAGGGCTCGAAGAGCAAGGTCTTTATAGAGTTGTAGGTGTTGCTTCTAAAGTCAACAAATTTTTAGCTATGGGATTGGATAGAAGGAAATTAGAAAAGTTAAATTTAGACGATCGTTTTGAATGGGAAAGTAAAACTATAACTAGTGCACTCAAGACGTATTTACGAACACTTTCTGAACCATTAATGACTTTTCGATACTATAATAGTTTCATTTCAGCTGCGAGTGCGTATAGGTATTCTTTATACTATTATTTTATTTGCATTTTTCAGTTTTGTAATATCATATTTCCTAAATTTAAATATATTAAAGAAACGATATAGTGCTTATTGTTTTAAATACGTTGATGTTCGAGTTTACGTGAAAACTAAAATATTTTTTAATTTTATGTAATAGAGCAAGAAATGAAAGAAACACGGGTAAATGATATTCACGGCCTTGTTTATAGACTACCTAAAGCAAATTTTAATATGCTAATTCTTCTGATTACTCATCTTTGCAGGTAATATTGATACACTTAAATGATATATAAATTTTCGATTAAAATTATTTTTAAATTGTACATTTAATAATTATAAGTAATTTAACACTTAATCGACGGGGATTAATATATTTCTGTTTTGGTTTATAGCAGGCAAAAATAACAATATACATAAATTAAAACTAATATAGATTATAATAATTAAAGTTTATATAATTGCTATAAATGAAGGTAATACATTAAAGTTGTATTGAATATGGATGAAAGAATTACGTTTCTTCAGTTATACGTGATATATATATTAGACGTATTTTTATGTATCCCGTTGATTAAGTCATAAAATTAACTTTTAGGAATAGAAAAGTAATACATACTTTATATGAAAAAATCATTTTTCAGTGTGGCAAAAAAAAGTGATAAAAACTTAATGACTGTAGGCAACTTAGCAGTATGTTTCGGTCCAACTTTATTAAGACCAGAAGAAGAAACTGTCGCATCTATAATGGATATAAAGTTCTACAACATTGTGGTAGAAATATTAATTGAAAATTGTGAAAGAATAATTGCTGGACCACCTCAAGATTGTTTACGTACAGCTCAAATACCTCAAAATACAGTTACATCTAAATCACTATCTATAAGTACTGAAGAAGGTTCTACTTCTTCTGGGAATGGAACTTCTTTGCTAAGATATCCAATGCATAATCCCATTTCTTCTGCACATTCACATGTAAGTTTAACTTTAATTTCGTTTGCCTAATTTTATTTTAAAATTTACATGCTTCATTATAACCGTAATACTGCTGTATTATATTGTTTAGTATTATCTTTACTGCGGTATGTTTACTACAGTTCATATTTTACTTTCTCTTTATTTTGAGTGTACGATAGAAGTCGTATTAATACAATCATTAGCAAGTATATTTAAATTTGTTCAGTGATTGAATTCAATACACAATTTAATTATTGACTTAAATAATTTAATTAATTATTTATTCGTTACGTAGCATGTTACAAGGTCCTACTATGATGGTTCCTTAGCTGTTGCTGCTAAGTCTCCATCAATTGATAGAAAAAATGGAGATTATGAGGATGCAGAACATGCCAGTCATCGAATCCCTGCGTTTTTAGACAGTAGAAGTGGACGTATTAAATTAACTAATGCCAATCTTATGTATCATTCTGCAGATAAAGGTTGTCTAATACTTTCACATTATTGTATGTCATAATTGAACAAAATATGAATAATAATGTGTCTTCTCTTTTTGCTACTAATATAGTATTAACTAGTGGAAACACAAGTAGTTCAAGTGAATCAATTGCATCGGATCCACATCCATTTATAACAGAGTTGCCAGTTAAACAAAAACGAGGAACCGCTATATCTACACATTATCCAACTAATTATCCACGAAGTAATCCATCACTGTCTGTGTGAGTTTCTATTTTGAACTTAAAATACAATTTTTGCAACATTTTGGACTTTCGTTTATGATAACAATATTTTTATTCTTTAAAGATGAATTTAATATAATTATATATAATATAATTAATTTAATATAATTATGTATTGAGCGAATATCTTAAACGTAATATTTTTTAAGGGTAAATACATCACCCAGTAGTGGACGATCGAGTCCTGGGCAAATCCCTGGAATTTGGTAAATAAATGTAGTTTTATATATAGATAATTTTTATAATATATTAAAACATTTTTATAAGCTTAGAAATTATCAGTGTTACAAAATTATAATATTATACATATATACATAGTCTTTATGTAACATTATATTATAACATTAATATTTTATAATGTGATGAAGCTCTAATATTTCTCGAATTAAAAAAAGAATAATATAAAAATGTAATACTTCTTATTTATAATCTTCAGTAATTATTTGTCCTTTTTTACATCATAAAAAATAATTTTATAATACAGGACACTTATTTTATATAAATATAATTTTATATTTCTGATGAGACTTTGGAAAATGATAAACGTAAAGAGTAATTTCGCTTTTTTCAGGAGAGTGCGTACATTATATGCTTGTATGGCAGAGAATGATGGTGAATTATCTTTTGAACCAAATCAGATTATTACAAATGGTAAGAATTTTATATAACATTAATTAAATTTTTATGTCCTCCATAATTCATTGATAAAGATTTCTTATTTTTAAAAATAATTATATATTTATAATAAAAAAATAGCTTTTTTAGTCGTCTAACGTTACTAATGTTAATGAAGTAACTAGTTTAATAATTTAAAAGTAACATAATTAAAAAATTAATAGATATTTGACATAATAACAATTCATTAAGTTGCGAATAATTATTAAATGATTACAGTTAAAGCTTCTTTAGAACCTGGATGGTTGCAAGGCACTTTGAATGGCAAAACAGGGTTGGTTCCAAAGAATTATGTTGAGCAATTACCCTAACCAAAGAGTGCCTCTAATACGTTAAATTTATATCTACACATTCCACAAGCACACATTTCTGTAATACTTATATCTTACTGTTACATACAAATTTATAACAGTATGATAAACACAATTGATAAGTGTGAAATACATAGTCTTCTCTATTTCCAATTTTTTGAGTACAATTTAAATAGTCAATTACATGTATATTTATAAGACTATACACATTTATTTATTAGGAGCCATTTTGCTCAAAGAAATTTATGTTGTATATACATTTTTCTCTAGAAAACTTAATATCTATACATATAGAAAAATATAAGGGCTAATATATCTGATATTTAAATACATTTTTACTGAAAATGATCAATTTAATAATGTATAGCTCCTTAGGAGTTTTCCGAGGCAATAATTATTTCTTTGTACTATTCTGATTGATGTATTATATAACACATGTAATAAATAGCTATTAAAGACGATTGTTGCAATTTATTACATCTACTTAATGTTTTTATTTTTTTAGTTATTTTACAGAAGATAGTTATTCCATTTTACTATGTATGATACAATATCTTGGAATTACAAGTATATTTATAATATTCAGTGTCCTGCCTAAATCTATCACTCCTAATAACTTTTCTATTTGTAGTTGAAAATTGTCTGATGAATAATAATGAATTTAATATCGTTTTCAGTCATTTTTGTAATACTTATCAATAAAATAGATGCATAGAGAATCGGTGTATAAATTCGATCCGAGAACACCTTTCAGATTACTGTGCAACTTTACGTATGCATACCAGTAATTTACAAGAATTAGTCAATCGTATTAATGTAATTTAGGGTAACGTTGTTATGAAGTAGAAAAAAAAGGAGTCAGGTAAGGAAAGTGTCATATTATGTATTAATAGGACCGATTTTAAAGTAATATTTTTATTTACAATGTCTTTTATTTTTAAAAATTTTCAATGTAATTTAAAAAAATTTGCTATTATTGATCTATGTATATTCGTTTAACAGAGAATATTCAATTATTGTCAAAAACGTGAATTTTATTATAATATCTATAAAGTATTTTTTCCAGTTTATAAATATTGTTCTTCATCATATTTGCATTTCCTTATTTTAATCTTAAAAACTTTGGGCTTGTCCATATATATATATGATGTTACATTTTATAAAAAAAATGGAAACATTAATTTTTACTTAATGTGTTAGTTAATTGTAATAAATGGATTTCCATCGCCGAAACACCCGCTTTCAATGCATTTTTCTCCACTTGATTCCATATAGTACTCATAAATAAGGTGTAACATAGTAACACTGCCAAAAGAAGACGTAATATATTGAATCCAAGACTTATAACTGAATTAGTTTTATTAATATAATCTAATTCCAAGGACCAAAGTAATGGAATGATAAGAATACAGCCAAAAAATAAATAGCAATAACGCTGCCGGCACACACTTTTTAAAGCAGACTTGCATATTGTTATTGCTTCTTTTAAATGCCCTCTCACATCGATACTACTAGCATTACATTCACCTATTAAAAAAAACGATAATAAAAATTTTTACACGAGTCAATAATGCACATATTATTTATATAAGTCATCAAATCAGTAGCTTACCATCGGTTAATTTCAGAGTAGCCATAACAGCTTCATGATCCGAGTAACTAAAGTTTTTATATGGGATACATTTAGGTAAAGGATATCGAAAGTTTTCCACCTTGACCTAAAATATAAAAAAACATAATATTAAGTTAAGTGTACAAAAGCAAGTTCTTACCATTACCTTATCTTATTACCTTAGTAGTTTTTGAACCTAAATACATAACGTAATCAATTCGTTTTCCTTCCGGAGCTTTTCTAGCAATTTTTGACGGTGTATAACTGTTATTGGCACATTCATTGGTCCCTAAATTACTGTTACTATCTGGACACGCGTCTATTAAACCAGCGACACCGCATATAATTCTATTAGCTAAATCTTGTGGTTCGGTATTAAGATCACCACCTAATATCACAGCATCCACTCCTCCTCTTGTCATTCTGATAAATTGGGCAGTATCAAATGCTTGTAAAACTCTATGAGCTAAATATTCATCGTTCTCCTTATTGTATTCTGCGTGCAACTATAATTACAAAGAAATTTATCTATACCGTTATGAATTGCCGATGCAATTACGGACTATAATAAATAATAAAGTAAATTCCGTACTTACATGTGCGACGTAGACATTAACTTTTATATTTCCAACTTTCAGTCTGCACAAACCGATACCTTTACCACCGAACCAATCACCGTGATGAATTTTGTGAATGTATCCGTTCAACGGCCATTTATGAAACATAACATCTTCGATAGGATATCGAGAGAATATACAAATTCCTGATCCAAAAACACCACTAAAAAACGAACGATATATATGTAACAACTAAGATTTTCAAGTATTACAAAGATCGACTTAAATTAGGTGTAAGTAATTATTCGATCGATTTAAATCAAGCAATACGATATTTTGTAATTAGAATCACTGATGTTCTTCCAACCTATAAAAGTAATGCGAATAAGGGAGTTGTTCTTCTACTTTGCTTCTGATCATTTTAAAATCGCTGACCAACCAAACCTCTTGCAAAGATATTATATCGTATTCTCCAAGAGCTAATACATCTGCAATTGCAGTCATACGTTGTTTCCGACTCCGCGAAACATATGGTATACCCCTGAAAAAAAGAAACGATGTAAACACATAACGTGAGTAACGTTCGATGCCGAACGTCAACATAATCGTTGCGTTCGTATTCTATCGTATCTTACCAGCAATTTAAAGTAAAAAAATTTATGATCACTTCGCTTGCCATATTCGACATACGTCAAACGTTACGATAATTCGTAAAATCGTAAGCTAACGTTCCGCGTTGAGAACTTTCTCTTTAAACGATGATTAACATAGAGAATTTGTCGCGTTGTATGAACTATTTACATACTATACGGTAAAATAAGAAATACTGTAGACAGATCATATCTATCTCTCCTTTGTTTTGTACCTAACGTCAAATTCAATTTGCTTCGCGGGCACACACAAAAGAACTGATCAAGGAATTTAAACTCTCGCTCTGTTAGAGGAGTCTCCCCATCGCATGAAACACCGACGTCGGTGCCAAAGATCGGTGTCTAATCATTTCCAAATCGAGACTGCGCTGATAATGGTGATATTCCTTGTCTTCGATACGACACGTTGTTCTTTGGTAGCGGCTTTACGTCATGCCCTATTTGTATGAGTACGTACATGGAAATAGGTGCAGAGAAAAGGTCGAAAACCGAGTCGCTTGGCGATCGAAATTCATTTATCCCAATTAACTGACGAATTTAGCCATTAAATAAGAAGAAGAAGAACTGACGAATTAAATGTAAGTTCCGGGTGCTTACATTTTGTTTATATAACGTAATGTCGAATTTTTACGTGCGAATACGAAGATGCGATCGAAGCCTCACAAATTAGGACAAGGATAGCAAAGAAATTTCATAAATACGTATTCAACACGTGTCGTAATTAAATGTATACCTTTGGCAATAATCTCTAATATTCTCTGCTAAACAAATAATATACATCGACGAATGAAGGATAAACGGATTTATAGCAGTTTAGTTTTGAAGAATTATTGACTGACTTTATTAGGGTTTGGAAGAAAGCGAGGACATAATATTAATTCTTTTAAAATAAATCCATGTTAAATCAAATAAAATTGGTTTATTTTTATTAATGAAAGAATCACGTAATATAAAAATATGAAAAATAATAACAATTTAATTTAATATAATTTATAATATTTGTTAATGGTATTCCAACTACTTTACATAAGATTGAATATTGAGTTGGCAATTAAGTAATGGCGGGTTTTAAATAAGAAGGAAAATTCAAAATATTTGCTTAAAAATATAACTTTATTCTATTAGGTATTGTTCGGTTTTATCGATGACATTTTGCCATCTTTCAGGCAGTGTTATAATTCCATGTTCATAAAACTTCTGATTTTTGCCAGCAAAAAACTCAATTAAATGTGATTTTACATCATCAGCGTCATTAAAAATTTTACCATTTAAAAAGTTCTGTATGGAACGAAACACCTATGCGCACGTAGCTATTGTAATATTTCGAGATGAGTAAGAAATGTCCCAAAAAGGTGGGACACTTTTAATACCGCCGTGCTCCAAAGAGTTAAAACTTTGTTGCCTTGTAATAGAAAACTTCGTCGAATAATTAGAGAATTAGCTTCGCTTCCAAACAGTTAAGATAATCTTGTGGGACTCTAAGATAGTCCACAAAGGATTTTACGTGTCGCGTGGCGCGTTTTTCTTCGGCATTTGAACGAAGATCAGATCGAGTCTCGATGAACCGTCTTTAATAATTAAGAATAAATTGTATTTACAGATAATCGTGGCCCCTTAAACGCAGAGATAAGCGGCTGTCCGCTCTACTTCGGAACTTCCAACACGATCAGCCAAGCGAGTAGCACCTGTGGCTGTTGGTTAATCCCAACGGAAAAACTTTAATTTATGACCAAGTATTGTAGTACGTAGGACCACGTTTTAACTAAGAATATTGCGGAGATCGTAAAGCAAAATCTTAAGATCGAATCGCCTCCAATTTTACGTACGAATATTTTCCATTGCGTTCTTAAAGTTCTGATTCTCGGTTTGTGAGCTACGTAACAGGTTGCATTTTCTTGTATCGAATTCGTGAATAAATTTATGCACAAATGTAAGATAAAGCACAAATACGAATTGTTGCAAACTTCGACATTTTTATCTCGATTGTTATTAATATTCGACGCTTGGGAAATGTTCGATTATTTTCGGTAATAAATACCGATTAAAATCGGAGCGTATTGCGTTCATCATTTGTTTTCGTTCTTTTTTCAAACGTCGTAACTGTTGTGTGTTTGCATTTATCATTTCACGATCGTTCGATATATTAGAAAGCGAGCAACGGCTATAGCACGATGAAAGCTTGGGTTCCCGTAAGATCACCGTATTAAGCATGCGTGGACGTGGTCAGTACTAAGATGGGGTGACCGTCTAAGGAAAAACCACGCGTTGCTGTTGTCAAAAAATTGAATGCTAAAAAATCTGATACTTAAACTGGTTTTGAAAGATAAATTGAATACTAAATCAGAGAATGCATTCATCTCGAACGCTAACTCGAATGAACGAGAGATCAAGAGTAATATACATAACCTGGTTA
>JAITYT010000824.1:845236-863176 GCA_025433975.1 Liostenogaster flavolineata
AGACTGCTCATGCGCGTCATAGCCATTAAATAAGAAGAAAAAGAAGTTTAGAAAGTGGGAACGCAAAATAGAACCACGCCGGAGATTTTGATAAGAGTGTCAGGATGTCATCGGAAATGGAAGATTTGTTGGAAGATGATGTGTTTAAAATCTTAATTGCCACGGACATTCACCTTGGTTATCAACTAAATGAAAGAGAAGGTTTGCTCTTATTATGTATTCTAAATATTGTAAGATTGTTCGTATCTAAAATAATTTCTATTTTTTATTCTGTTATTATCGATACTTAATTCTACTAATTTATATTACTTGGAACACAGGTGTGGAGGCGGTAGATAGTTTTACAACTTTCGAAGAAATTCTTCAGTACGGTAAAGAATACAAAGTTGATTTTATTCTGTTTGGGGGAGACTTATTTCACAATGCCAAACCTTCGCCAGCTGTCATGACCAAATGTATGGAATTATTACGAAAGTATTGTTTTGGATCAGGGTTAGTGATCGTGCAAAAATTATTTCATCGTGCTTACCTTTACGTATTTTTTATTGTGTATCCTTACGCTCTACTTTTCAATAGAGATATCAAGATAGAATTTCTTACCGATCCAGATGCTGCCTTTGAAAACTGCTGCTTTAAGAATGTAAACTACGAAGATCCAAATATGAATATTAGTATGCCAATATTTTCAATCCATGGAAGCAACGATGTTCCGAGTATGTAACATCGTGTATCTTTTCAATGGCTTTACCGTAATTGCATAGATTTATTTATAATTCCTATAACAATTACCTAGGTTGCGAATCAATCGGCCCTATGGACACATTGTCGGTAGCCGGACTTATTAATTATTTCGGCAAATATATGGATCTTTCTAAGATAGAATTGACCCCTATAATACTTAAAAAGGGTAGATCGTATATCGCATTATATGGTTTGGGATATGTTAACGACCGACGATTATCCAAACTGATAATGGATAATAAGGTATTAAATAATGCATTACTATCTTTTTATATCGTGCTAATTTTTGTTTTGTTTACGAATAGTTCGAGATAAAAAAACCAAAGGATATGGAGGAATGCTTTAATATGCTCGTACTCCATCAAAGTCGTAAACGCCATGAACATAACGACTTCATTCCAGAAAAAAAACTTCCTTCCGATCTCGATTTAGTTATATGGGGACACGAACACGAATGTCGAATTCAACCAGAAACTGTTGTAGGAACCGAATATTATATTTTACAGCCAGGTACAGCCTCTCTCGTTTCGTTTAATTCAATTATTTTTTATGTATTTTTCTATTGTAATACGATAAATAATTTGATTAGGTAGCTCTGTCGCAACTTCGATGTGTGAAAGCGAGGCTTTGCCAAAACATGTTGGTATATTATACGTTAATAGATTACAATTTAGGGTAAAGAAACTAAAACTGAAAACTGTCAGACCATTTGTATACGATACTATAACTCTTCAAAATCATCCTAATCTTGAGGAAAGACTACAGGAAAGTGATCAAGATATATCGGATGTTGTTATGGAATTTATTGACAATCATATTGAAAATAATCTTATATCCAAAGCTGCAACAAAGTTATCAGGTACGATTCGTATGCATTATCTTAAAAATATTTCTAACAGACATTTTTATAATTCTTTTATAACAAACGTAAAATAATAATTTTAGGGCATAAAAAACAGCCTCATCTACCATTAATCAAATTAAAAGTGCTCTATAACGATGAAAATCAACTTTTTGATACTATACCGTACGTTTTTTATAAAATTTTAAACTATTGTAATTATAAATGATAATGTTACTATTCTCAATATGTACTTTAATTACTTTTTTTTCTAGTTTAGCTAAGAAATACAGCAAAGAAGTTGCCAATCCGAAAGATATGATCCTTTTTCGTAAAAATATGGGCACCGCTACTAAACACGGTGACTCCGCGATAGATGAATGGAAGGATCTATTCCCATTTGAAAGTGTAATAAAGACATATTCTTTCGCAAAGACTTTCTTATGCGAAATTATATTATATCTCTGTTTAATTATAATAATAATAATATCATTAATAACAATTAATATAATAATATTATATCTCTGTTCTTACCTTTTGTGGGAACTGTTAGGACGTCGCAAAATGGTCTACTAGTATACAAGAGGGAATGTCGAAATTTTTTGATGCGGAGGAAAATAAAGATGCCTTAACAGTCTTATCTATCGAAGCCTTAAATCAAGCATTGGACCAATACGTAGGAAAAAATGATACGGATGCATTCGACGTCGTAATAAGGTAAATTAACGATAACTTGACGTTTCTTTAGTTATTACAGATAACAAAATATTTAACAGTATCTTATTTTAATAATATATAGCCATCAGACGAATGAAATTACAGAATATTTAGAACAGCAAAATATAAAAGATCCCGAAGAGATTCTTGACAAGATCAAAGATTTTCGAGATAAAAAACGTGAAAATGCGAAAGAAGAACAGGCGGAAGTAAGTGAATTAACGATATTTGCAAGATTAATAAAAATTATACGTTGCGTCTTGCCTGTATTTGTCTTATCTGGATTTAATGGAACATTGATACATAGATAGCTTCTATATTGAATGATAAAATACTGAGAGCGCAGTTGAAGGCAAATCGTAAAAAAGATACTGCAAAGGAAGTCTTAAACGATTGTAACGATAATAATGGTGAAAGTATGGAACACGATGCAATGGACTCAGCCAGAGGAAAAACTCGTGGTAGAGGCAGAGGTACTACGAGCAGAGATACAAGTTCAAGAGGAAAACGCAGTAGAGGCAGTGCAAAGAAATAAGATTTCCTAAATGGATCGATTTTAACATCAAGCGAATAGGTAAATATAAAAAAATATATTAGGAGGACCAGAAAGTAAATCATCGTCATTCTTATCTATTTTGTAAATTTTTCTTCCATCACGTATGGATACAAACCAATTCAAACTAGACCGTTTGAAAATAATGGTGGAAATTCTGATCCTTCTGATGTACTCGATTTTTATCGATATTTTTCTGGATTTAAATATCTTTTATTTATTCTAATCATTTGATAAGAATGTTTGAAACTTACAAATTATTTGAAAATTTATTACATAGGTGCAAACATTATTATGCGTATGCCACGACAACAATTTTTTGTACAAAAGTGAATAGGAGAGGCCCATAAAAAAGGATCGTTAATAAGAGAATTATGTACAAATATACCTCAAATGTTACTTCTTGTCTAATTTTTATACATATTTTATTGGCGTAAATATGTATGTAAAGAAAAATGAAATTCTTAATGTGAAGTAGTACATTTGTCAGTGAACACAGAAAATATGTTAAGTATTTAAGTAAATTATTTTAAAGAATAAATAAAAAGTCAACAAATTTATAAGTTAGTTTTAATACAAATTCTACAGCTTTTTTTTTAGAGAAACATCGTGAAAGTTTAAACACTGAACGATAATTGTTCTTCGTTTTAAAACAATTTCATAAATTAATGAATTGATTCAAAGAGATAGATACCGTAAAAAAATATCAGTATAACTTTAGTCGATAATATACAAATAAAAATTTGTCATTTATAGTTCATTTGTTGCTATTATTCGATTAAAAGTACATGTTTAGTATTTTAGCATCGAATAAAAAGAACGTTTAAAGAACTGAACGAAACTTCTTTTGCAGAGTGATTCGATTTTCTCATTCATCTATTTCCCGTAATATTTCGTTTCTTCGCGTTACTTTACTTTCTTGTTTCTCATCCTTTCCACTCATGCAATATCGATTCTTTTCAAATTAAATCAAATTAAATTTAAATTTAAATTCGATGAAAATCAACTTAAATTTGAATTAAAATTTAATAAAAATTAATTTGAACTAATTTCTTTTTGACGTAATTATTTAAATCTTGCATCGCTCGAGTTAAAAAAAATGCATCTAATTCAGTTGCTTTTCAATAGCTTAGCTTCTATCTCGAATATTTTTGATATGAATATGAACGATAATGAAATCTTGCAAGGGCAGCCGATGACGGAAGGGCATAAATTAATCATTCCGAGATGCTTAGGTGCGTCTAGTTATACGCTCTAATAGTTAAACGCATCTGTAGCCGAATCCTTTGACTACTTAGAGTAGGTTTCTTCCTACATCGGGAATATTTCGCGGCAAAACAATGCTACGACGGCGACATCTAGTCATTCGCCAAACGATAAAGTGTTTTTGATAAGATCGTGGTCTATCAATCGTAAAACAAGTAATAATGCTTACATTACGTGCGTATACACGTATGGAACATGATACGTGCACGAACGTTTGTCAAATTTAAACCGACACGACTACGACGTTCAGTCATATTAAGACAACACAGAACCTCGTTAGATATGACCTTCGAAATACGTTTCTAAATCTATCGAACAAGAAAAGGAATAATCTGTAATGGGAACAATAAATTGGCACGAGTTATTTCCTGAAAGATGGAGTCTTGTCATCTTCGTGTCGTACATGGCACTCTTCGTTAATCAAGGTACTATCGAGGTTAGAATTTTTTTGTCAGTGTCATTATAGACTTAGCTATTCCGTCATCGTTGCACCTGTTTAAATATCGCGACGCTGCCACGTGAATATGCGCGAAAATTTCCCCGCGAGACACCGTAAACGTATTCGATTTCTGTCGAGACACAAAATGTTATTCTTCCATAAAAACTGCGTTAGAGACGCGATAACGCTCGTTAGATCTTTCGCGTGTCAAATAAGAAATCTTATATTAACTTCCTTCAGTTCGTATCTTTAAATCGCACATTATCGGAAACATTTCCACGATTCGTCGAAGTACTCGTAATTTTTCTATTTCTTTCTTTAGATATTTCGAGTACAATTATATAACCTAGTATATATAGTAACCTAAGTATAGGTTCCGTAACAATTGAATTTCTATATCCATTTTTATTGTTTGTTTCTTTTAAAACAGCTGTTCAAATTATCGTTATCTTTTAAATTGTACCGCTTGGTTAATTATTTTAATTTTTATAAGTTTGTCGAATCGCTGTATAGTAAATTGCAAAGAATGCAGTTGTTTTTAATTTGTTTATTCGTACGAATTGTTATGTTAACAAGTTGTGTTGAAATGTTAACGAAGTAGTGGTAAAATCAAAAAGCACGAAATAGACAAATCTACTGCCATTTTTAAACCTTTTGAAATTGTTCTAAATTTAAATTAATTTAGATTAGAAAATATTTAAATTAATAATGTTAAATAAGTATTGCTTTATATCACGTATGCGCGCAGGCGCATTCACGCATACTGTGTCTCGCAATATAGAGGGTGTTCGATTTGAGTTAATCCTTCGAATATCTCCGAAATTATTCACGATATGATCGAATGTTGTTAATTTTGTTCTAAATAACAGAGAGGATGTATGAAGATCGACCTAATTTTATTTTGTTTTAATAGAATCATACATTTTTTAACGTAATAATTTCCAGGGATATTCCAGGAGTTCGAATGAAATGAGACACCACGTATATATGTCTATACAAATAAACGCAATGCGAAATGTAATAACTTATAAGTATGAATTATTGTAGGAATTATAGTAACGTGGTCGCAAAGAGACGGGCACTATGAATATAACACCGTTATTGTGGTTTTAATGACAGAGGTTTTAAAATTGTTTGTATCCACTTTATTATACACTAAGGAGTAAGTAATATAATTCTTGTGAAAAAAATAATAAAGTTATAATTAACAGGTTTTTATACATGTTTTATCTTGAATTAACTTTTTACTTTGTTTGCATTTTTAGTAACAAGTTTTTAAATCTTTTCCAAGAAATAGTCACGTATAGAAAGGGTAGGTAACGTGTAGCATTTATCTTTTTACCTATAATCTTCGATTACTTGTCGTTTATGTTCTCAAAAGATAGAATTGTCTTATTTCTTTAAAATTTTGTTTGCTGCGAATATCAAAGTAAACCGAGACTGATTTGGCGTTTATGCGATATATTTAAGAAGGAATTATTTCTATGGAAATTAATTATCATTTTTGTTTTATTTTAGTGCTTATATTGTATCTGATCCCTTCAGTTTTATATTGTCTATATAATAACTTGGCATTTGTTAACTTGGCTGCATTTGATCCCACTACCTACTATGTTTTATTGCAATTGCGAGTGGTTATGACAGGAATTATTTTCCAGGTACGTACAAATAAATACTTACTTCCACAAGCATATTAGCAATTTTATTATGTTTTAGGTTGTCTTTAAAAAAAAGTTGTCCGCGAGACAATGGTTCTCGTTATTGCTGCTGACACTTGGTTGTATGGTAAAGCATATAAACATAGATACGGACATTAGTGCCTTAAGTACGAAATTGGCTTTAAATAGTAATATAATCCTTATTCTTATTCAGGTAACCTTTATTGATAACTAATCATTAGATATAAATGACGATTATCAATGGAACTATCGATAATCTTATTTATATTTTAAATTGTCTCATTTCTTTCTACTTTTTTAAATTTTCAGACGATTTGCTCTTGTCTAGCTGGTGTTTACAATGAATATTTGCTTAAAGAACAAGGAGCTAATATCAATATTTTTGTACAAAATGTATTTATGTACCTCGATAGTATTCTTTGTAACGTTATAGTGTTCGTAGCTCTATTTAATTTTGAATTTAACTTGGTTGATATATTTAGTAACGTTACACCAAACATTTTTATGCAACCAAAGGCTATAATAATTATGATAAATAACACGGCTATTGGTATAATAACGAGTTTCTTCTTGAAAAAATTGAATTCTATATTAAAAACTTTTGCTAGTGCGTTAGAACTAATATTTACCGCAATTTTATGCTGGATTATATTTGATATTCCTATTTTTATGAATTCCGTAATTTCTATTAGTATGGTGAGCTATGCAGTATTCCTATATTCACAAAATCCAGTACAAAATGTACAACCAAAGAGCATAGAGGCTAAAAATTTGTTGAATGTAGAGAGTAATTAATTTATTTAAGTAAAGTCTTTTATAACGAGTGAGAGGAGAAAGTGAAACAAGCAATAGTGCAAAAATATCTTAGTTTTTTATTTATAATATGATACAAACTAATATATTTATATATAACTTCAAAAAAACGTAGTTATTAAAGGAAATTACCAAATCTATACAAAATTATTTATGTGCATTATAGTCTCAGCAATATACCGAACTATATATATATATAAATATATATGTGATAAAAGTTATAATATAGACATATGTATTGTATAAATAAATAGTTATTATTCTAGATAAAGTTAAAGCTTGTTATATATCATAATACTTCAAGTACGTGCCATGTAATTGCAAAATAGAAACGAGTCTACTTTATTTAAATTATTATCGCATTAATTTGAAACTATTACGATCAATTTCTTTTTATATCGATCTACGTACATTGTATACAATTGAACATTATCCTGTGATACGAGTGTATATTTTGTGATTATATTAAATTTATATTTGGTGAAAAGTGTCTTAAATCAATACAATTTAATTACAAAGGGATCCAGTGGGATACGAGAAGTTTATCCTTTGCGCATTATTATCATCGCAGTGTTTTTCGTTAAGATGAGAAAGATACAGAAATATTAGAGCACGGAAAGAACAACGAATATCGCGTGAAATTTAAAAAAATGTAATTTCGCGAAGAACACGAAATATTATTTCTTCTAACTTTATATATCGCAATTATTTGTTTCTACTGTAATTTGAAGCAGTAGGTCAAAACCTTTGATAATTGACAAAGCTCGACGTATTACATGGACGATATAACGGGTAACGTGCACGAGAGAAAATCTCGTGACTGCAATTTGAATAATGAAACGTTTAATCAAGACGAGCACCAAAGGGATTGAAGCGTCGTTAAATATTGAACGACCGTGCCTTGTCCATAGCTGAAGTTCGATCTGACCTTCGATCATCGCTTCCCTGTTTTAAAATAAATGCAAAGCGCCTTGGATCCAAGACTGGTCGCGATGAAATTTAACAAAAAAAAAGAATACAAAAATGCGAAGAATATATCTTACGAGAAAATCTTAAAAAAGAATATCTCGATATTCGGATATAAAAAAATATCGTACGTTTATCGAACCCAAGACAAAGAAAAAAACTTTCGAGGTGAGAACGAGCGAACAGAAAAATGTATCGTCCAGAAGAAGTTGAAGACGTGCTCGCCGTTCTTTCGTTCGTGCGTAAGAGTACCTTCTTCCTAAGCAAGGGGTGAGATGGTCGATATTACCCGCTCGAACCACCTTGCTAGCGAAACAGGGCCGATAGTCAGTCACATGCCGGCCGTGGTCAGGCGAGGCCGCTATCCTCTCGCGCTACCATCGCGTGAACGCATGTAACCTTGCTCGATGTTCCTCCCACCGAGGACAATTTATCGTGGGAAACGTAATGTCGCTCTTTCTAAGCTACGGCAAATTCGATTCGAAGAAAAGACCACCAGGGAACCAGTTTAACGAAGCCTACCGAAGTCGTTAAAATCAACAATCTTCGTGTCGAGTTCCAACCCAGAGTTCTTTTGGTTGCAATCGAATCCTAGCACGAGGAAGCCGGTAAGGGTCTGATCAGGAAGATCTCGATGGATTTTGGTAGAATGTTTTCACGGGGCTGCGTAATTTTTTGGACGTCCTTATTTGGAAGACACCAATTGGAAGCCAGCGCCTGTTGAAACTTCTCAAGAAATCCTTGGCATCCGTTCGTTACCGGAAGTTACGGCAAAGTCGAAGACCGTGAAAATACGATATTCCCCTACGTCTGATCCTGCTACGTCCACCTTTTGCACGCGTCTTTTCTTTCTTTCGGTTATGCAATCGCGCCTAACTTGTGCTACTTTTATGCGGGTTTCGTGCCGTAAGATTCGACGATAATATTTGCTGGTTTCCCCTCGACGTTTTGCCGTCCTTAAAGCGCCACCCGCCGGTTAATAATCGCATAGCGAGTTATATCGTCGCGACGATAAAGTTTTAGGCTCGTAGCTATTCCAATTTTCTGCCGGATTAAAAGTCTGGCCGTTACACGCGTTAACGTGTACACGCGCGTTAAAATTTTATCGTTTCGCAGAAACAAAGATTCGACGAGGAAGATAGGACGTTACGCTCTAACGTAATGGACGATGCTTCTAACGTAAATACGCTGAACGTCCTGACGAACAGAGACCGTAAGTCGTTACCATTCGCGCGATAAATTGATAGACGTGCCAATCGAAGTGTCATCGTTGATGAGGCACTTCGAATGATTTGTTATTGTTGCTTTTTTTTAGCACGACTCTGGTCAGAATTGGTAACGCAAAGAAACGTCATCGATACCAAGGATACCATCATTGGACAGTACGTTTATAGAGAACTAAAGTTTCTTCGTCAAAGTAGAGACATTGATCTGACGAATAATGCAAGCTACTAACTTCCTACTCGACTTCAACGGTAACGATGTTAAAACAGTCGTTGAAAAACAACGCGAGTCTCGACTTGTCTAATACCTTCCCTGCTCCTTCATCGAGGAAACTCTAGCGAATTGAACAAGTTAACGTTTTCAGACCAAACTCAGATCGTCGCTGTCGACTGTTGTTATGTTATCGCAGTAGATTTTGTATCATGGAAAGTAAATCAAATCGGGAAACGATCGCGTCGGAAACCAATGCATCGACGAAAACGAAAAGAAGTCGATCGTAATAAGGTTTCAGCTGATGGTCGAGTTGAAGCATCGTAAAGGAGAGAGAAAGAGAGAACGAAAAGTGAATATGAACGTGTACATTAATGCGAATGCGGTAGTTCGTGGGTTAAACTTGGACGCGATCAGTTTTGACTCATCGATGAAACCGAAAAGAAGTCGATTTTAAGAAGCTTCCAGCTGATAGTCGAGTCGATGCATCGTAAAGGAGAGAGAGAACGATCAAAGGAGAAAATGAAGGAATGGCTTCCAAAGGACGATACGTAAGGGGCTATGTCCGAATGCTCGAACTCGTCATCTATGACAGGATCGACGAAAACGGGGCTCTTGCAGCCCCAGGAGGACTCCTTGTCCCTCCTGGCGCGTACTTCGCCCTTCGAGGGGTCCGCGACGCCCGATAATAATTCTTCGGCTCGACGCTGTCGGCGTCATCAGCTTCACCGAAAGATGACGCCGGTTCCGCCGGCCGTTCAACCAATACAGCTCACCCCTCTTTGGGAACACGTGGTTAGTATATTTCTCTCTGAAACTCTATTTGACATCCTTCAGATTATCCAAAAAGTACTTTCGATTCTCATCGATGGACGGCTTTAGTTCGATATTTATGTGTGTATGTACGTGTACCGTGCACGAGCTTGCATAGAATTCGAATTAATCGAAAGCGACCGTCGAACATTGTTTGAAAAAGCTTCATGTTTATCGAACGATGCTTTTTTGCAAAATTGCTGGACGAGAGCTTGCACAGAATCTAAATTAATTGAAAAAGGTTATTGAACATTGTTTGAAAAAGCTTGATGTTTGGTCGAACGATGCTTTCTTGGAAAATTGCTGGACGAGAGCTTACATAGAGTTTGAATTAATTAGAAAAGATCATTGAACGTTGTTTGAAAAGCTTTATATTTGATCGGACGGTGCTTTTTGTAAAATTATTGGACGAGAGTTTGCATGGAGTCCGAATTAATTGAACACGATCGTTGAACATTGTTTGAAAAAACTTGATGTTTGATCAGACGGTGCTTTCTGCAAAAATTCCGGACGAGAGGCCAGACGTTTAAATTTGAAATTCGGGTCAACTAATTGCTCTTAAAATCTAGGTGCGTACGCGTAGATTTCCATCGGAAGTCGATACACGGTCAACTTTCATCGAAATATCGGAGAGGCTGCGCGATCCGGAATGGGAGGTGCGCCAGCACGCTCTTCGCGTTTTGATGGACGTTTTGCCAACATTGAACGCCGAGATCGTTGATCAGGTTATGCAACCGGTGGTGCCCGAGCTGGTGAACAATTTAGGGCACGCCGCGCCAGCAGTACGCAAGGGTGCTTTGGACACGCTAAGGGTTTACCTCGTTCATAGTCGCGATCGAGAAGAAATGATGAAAAATGTAAGAAATTACACATACACCCCGCCCACACACACAAACACACACATGTATGATGCCTTTTCTAAATTTCGTACTCCTACGAAATAACCAATGCATAAATACATATTGCATAATATATGCAAATAGACATGCAATAACAGACGCACAAGTAGACGTTGGAAACGAAATTTCTCGAGTCACCGTAATTTTTAGCAAACTGATAGTTCGTTTTCTTTCCTTCTGCTTTACTCCAGATCCTTCGGGACGGTTTGAACCGATCGGATAGCCACGACGCGTTCCAGACGAACGTGACAGCGGGGGTGATCCTGAGCGCGCCCTGCCTGCTCTTCCCGTCCTCGAGCAGTCCACGTCCCACCGCGAGTGTCCTAAAGGACATCACGATAGCCCTGGCGTCCCGCTTGTCGCAGACGACGCATCAGGAATCTCTTCTGAGATCCCTGATGAAGATCCGCGACTTGATAGGCGGGGACGAGTTCGACCGCTACATAGAGAATTACGACGAAAAACTGAAGAGGAGTTTGGAAGTTCTCTGCAAGGTTTACGACGTGAAACCTGGTAAGAGGAACCGCGCGAAGGCGATATCGCTCAAAGATGGCGGACTCGACAAAGACGAGGAGAAGGACAGGTGGGAGAGTGACAGCGATACTTCCGGTATCGCGGAAGAAGAAGACGAAGAAAACGAAGAAGAAGAAGAAGACGACGACGACGATGCAGTGAGCAGCGGAATACCCGGAAGAATCGTCCTGGAGACCGAGATTAAATTCGACGAGGAGACCGCCATCACGATGACCATTTTAGAGGAGAAGGACCGCGACAGCGAGGTCGATGAAACCATCAAGAACGAAGCCGCCACCGACCTGGAGGAGGCTTCGAGCGAACGACGGAAGACGCCGCGACGCGTTCACTTCGGCGGCGAGGTCGTGAAGCTCAGGACGCCCGACAGCGACGACACCGGCTCCCTGGTGACGGAGGCACCAAAAACGAGGATCCCGCTTCCGGTATCGCCGATCACGAGGATGCCGGGCGAGCGGTCGTCCCGCAGACCTTCCTCGCAGCCTTGCAGCCCCCACTTGGCTAGGCGTCGCTCGTCCAGGGCGTCCAGGTCGGTTTCGAGCAGTCCGAAGAGGGAAGTTCACGCGCACAACGCCGATCTCAGTCCGAAGAAGGGCATCCTCGCTCGGACCAGCGAGCGGCCTTCGGAAGAGGATCAGCAGCAGCGGTCGATCGGCAAAAGAAGGAAGGTCGCGATGCGAGAGAGAACTGGCGCCGAAGACGTCCTTAGAGGTGACGTCACGTCCGAAGAACTCGGACGAGCCGCTTCGGATCAGTTCGTGGAAGCGAAGAAGGACGAAGAGCGATCGATTCGATCGGAGCCGAAAAAAAGTGTCTCTTTGGTTCCTGAAGGCTCGAACGAGGTCGAAGACGATCAGACGCGGCTGCAGAACGCGGAGGAAGCCGGTTCCAAGGAGGCGATCGGCAAGAACGGAAGTCCGAAGGAAAAGGAATATGGTGGCCTGCCGCGCGATCCTCTGGACGTGATAATGGGGGAGAGTTGCGTCGAGGATGAATTCCAGAATTACGAATTCTCGATGAGAGTTCAGGAGAGAGACGGAGCGGTTGGCGCGTTTCCTGATGGCGATAAGAGCGACGCGCCTTCGAAATCGGCCGATTCCAACGAAAGGAAAGCGAGGAAGAAAGGAAACGCGATGGAAGTGGACTCATCGTTCGAAATTGCCGATTCGATCCAGAAGGATAAATCGGTTAGGATTAAAGTCTTCGCGTCCGAAATTGATCGGACTTCAGACGCGGACAAATCGGATCCTTTTCCTCGGTCCGAAGCCGATCAGGACGCGAGTGCGATCGGACGATTGGACGAGATCGAGTCGATGAAGGAATCTTCGACGACTGCTGATAAATCGCAGGAAATTCGGCCGGTTTCCGAGTTCACGGGCAAAGATCAGTTTTCGACGAAAAGAGTCCAAGCACCGCGTCCAATCACGACGAACAGTTACGTGGAGAGAACGAAGGTCGTCGATCGAAACATTTTGAAATACGGTGATATTCAACGAAGTTCCAGGCGCGACGATCCTGTCAACGAAAGGGCGATGGGAAACGGAAGTTTAACTTGCAGTAGCAGCGAGAGCGAGGGGAAGGTTCAAGAACCCAGCTGGGAGGAGCTGGGATTGGTCGATCAGGAAGTGCTGGACGATTTGCACAACAAGGTGAGATCCTTCGATCTGAGCTGTTGTCGAAGATCGAAGTTCGATTTTTAGCGATTGAAAGCGAAATATCGATTTTCCTCGAAGGGCTATCGTCGTTTTAACACGTTCTTGCCCTGCGTGATTCGGTCGAGTTTCTCGTAAAATGTAAAAAAGATTTTAAAACGTTTAGATTTTAAGACTCAAAGGCATTTTTAAATTCTTTGTTCGATCACGAGCTATATTCACCTACTGATATAAACTGTTTGGTTTCTTTGATTAAGATAAAGTTATCACGAATTATCCCGACCACCGCTACTTTTTTCTAAAGGATCTTCGACAATCAGATCTCAATAATTGAATTTTCAACATTTTTAAATGAAAATTTTATAAAATGTCGTTCAAATGTTGCTCTTTTATACGCTTAAAAGTTTGAATAAAATAAACAATGTAACCCCTTAACTTGACCAATAAGAACGTTACCCATACATCCAGAGATGGGTGACGCGGCGACGAACGTGTTAAAAAGTTGTGCCGTTCACGTATTCGATCCTGATTCATTAAAATTCTCTCTTACCACCTGATCTTATTAATATACTTGGCGTGATCATTAAGTATCACGTGGGGTGGGACCTCCGAGTTTAGGACAGATCGTTCCGATACATTACAGTAGGAAGTAGGTCAATCGATTTTGTCGGGAAAAGTTCGTAGCGTGGTATAGTACGATTTAAACTTTATTAGTTGCATATTTACGTGCGTTCGCGTACACGTAATTTCGATGGCTTGTCGCTTGATTTATTTTGCTTTTACAGTTCGATCGATATCGATAAAACTACGAAGCATTGATACGATTCGCAGTATTCGCCGGCTTGCCCGTGCGTTTTGATCGATTCCAATAGGTTCTTGCTTGGATGTCGGTAACTATCGTCGTTAGATCAGTCGGAAGCGGTGGCATACGAATAATAATCGTCTGGCGAATAGTCGAAGAGCTCAAAATCCAACTGATACTTCTCGTAAAGCTTCCTCACCAAATTTCTGTTCAATTGACTAAAGTAAATCTTCGATGCGTTCAAGTGACCACCTTTGTGTCTCCAGCTGGGCTTTATCTTTTCCCCCAGTCCTAAATTCTTAATCGCGTAAATTTGATCTCGCGATAAACTCTCCACCTACGCAAATATATTTGTTAATCAATGATAACATCGACCGATCGCGTTCTACCAATGGCATCACGATATAAATCCATAAGGTGACCAACCGTCCTCCTTTAGAAAGGACAGTCCTTCTTTTGAAAGTTCTATCCTCTCTCGAAAAGTGTCCTTTTAGATGTTTTCCTTTTTGATATGTAAAAGCTAATCTGTACATTTCGCAATATTTAATAACAAAAATTTCCCATAATGATGAAAAAATCATTTATTTAATTTTATGTTATTCATTCAAACGAAAAATATTCATATTTAAATAATAATTAATCATAATACCTGCGTTATCTATTTATTATATTATAATGATTCTGTTTAGTTATTGTTGCAAAGAATAATTCTTTTTTTTTCTTTTTTATTTGTAATATTTGTTTCTTCAATTTGTTTACGTTCTCCTTTTCATTGGAAAGAAGTTGGTCACCTTAAAATCCATCAACTTACGGTAGAAACGATGTCGTAATTGATCAGGCACGGCGTACAATAAAGGTAATAAGGTAACCAGTGATCGTCACCGTAACTCGCTAGATCTGTATCGATCAGGTACTCCACGAATTCTCGCCACGTTGGCTCGACACCCGCGGGTGGTGGCGCGTCTTTCCTTTGAATCACCTGGCGGGGAGACGGTTTCGAAAAATGCTTTCCTGAAAGATCGAAGTATCACGACGCGTTCGGTCGATCGTTTGTAACGCGCGTAGCGATCGATATCATCCGATCGTCGTGACTCACCGCGATATTTTCGTACGATCTTGGCGCCATATTTCTGATAAAAGTGAAGCGTTCCGTGTTCCCGACCAGCGATTGAGTTCTCCAGTTTATCGCGATATGCACTTAGCAATCGTTCGAACGGATGCCTCACTACCAACAGCCTTTTTGTCCGCCTCAGCGCCTGAACAATATCGATTCGTTACGATGGAAGACCACGCACTCCCACAATTGAATTTGTCTCGTTTAACACATTAAGTGCTCAATTTTGCTTGCCGTTCAAGCCCAGACTCGGCCTTAGACAGTAGCTTTTTTATATTATATTCTTTTTCTTAAAGCATTGACCGAACAAAAACCGATGACTTCTAAACGACATCTTTAGTCTTACGATCGGTATGCAAGGGTAGACCCACGCGGTGTTGTAACGCTAACCTAAAATCTGGGGGAAATCTGACGTCGGTCCCTACAGATCTAAAAGTTCTTCAAATTTCCCAAAAGTTAGCTTCAAAGGTGGCGAAGAATTTAACACGAAAAGTTAACGCCTTTTGCGACGAACGCAAAAATAAACCCGTTTTGTTTATCCCGTTTTAATAAATCGCATTGACTTTTTTTCAATATTATGTTCTTCTCCTTAATTCTTTCACTACGGTGGTTCTCTCCATCAATATGTCGCCTTGGAACGGGACTACGCGCCAAAAACCGTACGAGAAGAGCTGCTGTGTAACACATCGGCTGATAAGTTTCCGGTCTAACAGTCAGATGGCGCCACAAATACAAAATTAATATTTTTTTAGAAAGTACAAAACTTTAAAAGGTAGCTGTAAAAATTTCATGACGATCTGACGTTTAGTTCAAAAGTTACAGGGGTTTTAGCGAAACGAAAGAATGTCAAGTGTCCATGAAACATTGTTTTTTGATGGAAAAAAACACCGTTGAAACGAAGCTTAGCTTGATAAGTGTTATTCGGACTCTGCATCAGGAAAATCAGCTATTATTGACTGGTTTACTGAATTTAAACGTGGTGCACCGATGGTGCGGCATGCTCTGGTCGCCCAGAAGAGGTGGTTACATCAGAACACATCGAATAAGTCTACAAAATTGTTTTGGCAAATCATAAAGTAAAGATGCGGGAGATAGCTGACACTTTAAAGATATCAAAAGAACGTGTAGGCTTTATTTTGCATTATCGGGCATTATTTTTAGACCGGAAACTTATGAGCCGATGCGATATAAATTAGCCCGCGAAGCCGCCGGTTATAGCCGGCGTCTGTCTCCGCAGCTCGCATCGTAGCGTTAGGAGTTAAAGAGTAAAGTCTTGATCGAGCAAAAGCCGATGTCGCCCGAGCAAAATATTTAGTGTCTCTCTGATACGAACCTAAAATCTGTGGGCCGGTCCCTGGGGCCCAGTCGGGCCTGAACGGAAAGTCTAACGTGGCCTTTAACGCGTTAACTTCCATTACCACGTCCGCTTCAGGATATTCCAGTTCCGGCATCACTCTCCTAGCAATGGTGGATATCTGTTCCCTTCCACTGTTCAATTCCTCCTCGGACACGTTCGACAACAAGCACAAATTGTAAAGCCACGTCGTCGTGCCGGCTTTGTATATAGGACAGTAAGACACGTTGTAGGCTCTGATAAGAAAAACGTGAATTATCGTCGAGTAAACATGAATTCACGGTATCTCGTTCTCAAATAGGTAAATGGTTCTCTTTTTACGAACTGGTTGATGTAGAAGACCGTATACTGAGGCGCTGGTGGATGTTTAATGGCAGAATCTCGATCGGATTCTCTGTAAATGCCTAGATTGTATTTTTTGCAGACTCTCCGGATGGTCGACAATCTTTTAGAATTGATCGATTCGACATCGTCCTGAAAGGAACTTCTTTATCTGTTGTCCTTCCATTTTACAACGAAATTCTATCGCGTACTCACCATTAAATTTTTAATATCCTTGGGAAAGAAGTCAAGTTTCCTCCCGTTGTCCAAATTTATTGCACTTAAGTAGAATATGAGAACGATCGAGCCACCGATCAGGACGATTTTCAATATTTTCGCGAGAGTTCGTCTTTTCGATCGCGACATTGCGTACCGTGTGTTTCATTTAACACGTACTTTGATCACTCGTTAATAATTAATTAATTAATTAATTAAGCACAAAATCACTGAGAGAATAAAGACAATCGAGTGACTTTCGGCACAAGAAGAATAACTTCACCGACGGTATGACGTTCACTGACCGGTTTAGCAGACTTCTCGCAGTGACGCGCGAACGATGTCACGATCCCTGTTTATAACGATATCGAAGAGACGCTAACCGCATCGCGTCGATTATATTTCGAGAATTTTTTTTCTAAATTCTTACCTATTTATCTTGCAGAAAGGAATCGATCGTAAGCGCGTGATAAGTTCCATCGTGTGTTTCTAGAATACATACATCGTTATAATCTGGTAGATAATGGGAGTATGGCTGTGTTGCGTGGACTCGTCCGCTCCTGACTCGAAGTGGGAGAAAGTCTACCTCGTGGAATCGAGAGACGCATGAAATACTAATTCGTTAGCTCAGTCGATCAAACTTGCTTCTGTAAATGCCTTATCGTTCAAATAAGAATTATTAAGTGTTTAATAAATATGAAAAAAAACGGTTGGCAACGTCAATTATTAAATTGGACGGAATGTTCCATTTATTATACAGAATTATAATAAATATATATATATATATAT
>JAITYT010000824.1:881675-908177 GCA_025433975.1 Liostenogaster flavolineata
GTCGGTGAAATAATATTCGTAATTCCGACGCTTGTTTTGTGTCGTGTCGCGTCGCGTAGTGCAGTGCAGTGCAGTGCGATAAAGTGAAGTGTAAGTGCAAGTGAACGACATGGTAATTTACACATTGATATCGTGTTCAATGTCGTATTTATTGTATCGTTAAATTGGGTTTCTCGACGATAGCATTCCTTTAACAGACCACTTCTTCGAATATAAAGAAATTATTTATTCATCGATTACAACTTTCTTTTAATCATTTAAATAATAATGAATCTGTTACCAAACGATATAAGTAACTTTTGTTAAAAATCAAGTTCTCTGTCCGATACAGTTCGCGGATAATTTGACGGCATCAAAAAGTATGCCAATCCGATTGTGTTCGTATAAACAATGCAGAATTTTTCTTTTCGAGAGATTTAGAAATTGTTTGGATCACCGTTGTAGACGTTACGTTTGTTGTTTGTTATTTTTTATTTTCACTGCTTTCCCAGAGGATCGCAGGAATCTTTGACATATTTATATTGTAGACGTTGCGTGAGATTAAGTTTCAACTGCACTTTTATACGCAACTATGTCTTTATTGCGTTTTCACTGTGTCCAGGCAGTCTATGCGTTCCGTATCTCTCGAATAGGCACTGGTTTCGCGCCTGTCACTAAAAGGGTTAAATGTCGAGCATTGTAAATTGTATCATCTCTTTACACTTTTGCATCTTAGGCTTCCGAATACGAAGAAGCCGTGGAATATTCTAATTTAAACGAAGAGAGGGCCATTTCTTCCATATTTACCGACAAAGACGCTTCCTTCCAACTCAGAGACATCGAACGATCTCCCGTGGTCAGTCCTACTGCAGGTTCACCTAGAATACATACCGTTTTTCGATCCCGCTCAAACGTATCGGTGACGAATACGAACGATTCCACAAAAACTGAATCGAATATCTCGTCTCACAGCACGGGAAATATTTCATTGGTAAATAATACGGGTTACTACGCTTATTCGTAAGCGAATCAACTGAAATATTGAATATCAATTGAAATATTTCATTTCAGTTCTCAAAAGAATCCAGTCCGTTGGATCTAAGAGAAGATCGAACTGCATCTACGGATGTTTCTTTTAATAAGATGCCTATGCAATCAGAAAGTTTTGCAAAAATAGACGATATTATAAATAATATCAGCGAGACGAATATAGAGCCCAGTATTTTCAAAATCGGGGTACGTGTGAACAAGTCAAGATTATAAGAAGTATTATTTGTATAAATAATTTTAATAGTTTTCTAATCTGAAAACGAAAACAATGCTTTCAATTTTAAACAATTTATAATATTTGTGTCTTTTTTTTATCGAATTCTCTTTTAGAGATAATATTTTGTGTTTCTATTTTTTTATTTACAGATACCTACTGTAGAATCTGTCGAATCGACAAAAAAAATGACATCGAGGGTCCCACGAAGTATAATGAGAACTAGAAGTAGTACCAGCAAAGCAAGTACAAGTCAACAGCCAGAGAAAACTGTAATAAAATCCCAACTCTCGATACAACAGTGTTTTACACAACTCGAGAGCAAAGATTGGTAAACCATTTAAATATTCTCTCCCTCACAATTCTTTCCTAAATAATTTAAATCGCTATTTAACTTTAGGGAGTCTACTATGAAAGGATTGAAGTCTTTGTCTCAAATCGCAAAGCAACACCCTGAATATTTGGATTCTTGCGCTGCTGGTACGATAGGACGACTGTTAGGTCGTCATATAAGAAACCTCCGCTCACAAGTAGCGCGAGCAGCGTGCATAGCTGCAGGGGATATTTTTAACACTCAGATCAAAGGAATAGATCAGGTAAATATTCAAGTTCAGAGATCTTTGACATTACCTCAGTGTAAATCTAATTAGGGTGCATGTTTTGAACAGGAGATCGATGATATCGTTGGGCCTTTGTTGCACAGAACGGCCGATACCAACCGATTTCTTCGCTCGGACAGCAATATGGCGTTAGATATCATGGTCGAGCATCTTCCACCTCATAAAATCATTGGTGTTATAGTACATCATGGTGCAAGGTGCGATTTCTCAATTCGAAATACATTACATGGATAATTAATTGATCGTTTTCATTTGACTATGTCGTAATTATATCAGAATTTATGAGATGCGTGTAATCGTGAATCGAGTTAAATCAAACCGCGTACTAAAAGTTTTTTCTAGTACATGGCTATTGATATTTTTAATTTAAAAATTTAAATTAAAAATCAGTTCGGGCTATTAATGATCTTAAATTACAATACCTCGGATACGGAGAATCCCATTCTTACCATTTATTTTAGCCACCAAAATTCTATTGTTCGAGCTGCAACGGCTAGGCTATTGTCCAGTATAGTTGATCGTGTTGGGCCGGAACAAGCTATGACCTTACCTCGTGACGTAAGAGATAAATTACTTTGCAGTGGGGCACGGCTAGTAATAGATGGAAATTTGGATGCAAGGTAAAGTAATTTCATGTTGAATTCGATTCTAATGTTTCGTTGATGATGATTTATTTAAGATAGCGTATCCATTCTTGCAGAAATCACGCAAAGAAAATGTTTCGAAAATTAATACATTGCGAAGGTTTTCAAAGAGCCTTGACGGATGCTGTCCCAGATACTACGTTAAGGCACATTGATAAGACTTTAAAATCACTGTAATTACGTGAGATGTGATTTTTTCGTCTATGAATATCAAACGCAGAAATATTCATTGTTGCCATCCGGATTTTATATGTTATATAAAAGGTGGCTTTTTTAACGTTGGATTAGGAGAATCATTATTCCAATGGTCAATATTTATGGAAATATCGTATTGCGTGTATGAAGAAAAATATGGACAAGTAGTAATAATTACATCGAAAATATCTCTAATTGGCTAACGTAACAAAAAATATTACAGCAGCAGGTAAACAAAAAAATATCGAAAATTAATATTCGTCTCTAATTTATGAATCGTGCGATCTTTTATTATACAAAATTTAATTATTCTGCTGCCAAACAACGAATATATATAAGACCGATATATAACAAAGTAATAAAAATTATTAATGATATAATGAATTTTACAGCGAAACTGTTTAAAATATTTTCTTCGATATTTTTCTCCTTTGTTTCACGTATACTTTTCTTCCATATAATTACATATTGCCTTGCAATTGAATTGAACGAATAATAATGCCGTCCAATGATTCTAATTACCTTTCTAGTCTGCCGACTTTTACGGCAAGATTTTTTATACTTGTGAATTTAATATATGTATATACATTTCTTTTTTATACCAATATGTACGTAACATAAAGCACACAAAGTACTGCAATACTGCATTTTTAATAACCGAAAATAATCAGTATCACCAATTCAAAATTCATACACACTTTGTACATCTCATCTTCATTATTTATATGAAAACGTTATAACTATTAATAAATCGAAAAAAAAATTGTCACGCAACTTGAATCGTAACAATACAAAATTAAAGAAATACGACATCTGCAGACATATATAGTGAAACATACGAATATTCACAATATTAGATTCACAAAATCTTAACACATTTTACTTGCGTATAAATAGGCAATTAAATGATTTATTGTGGTTAATATTATAATACTTTATAATATTTGTTACAGGTATAATATCAAGTATCAAGAGTATTAATTACGCAATATTTCTTAATAAAAATATTAATAACTTATAATTCTGAATCCTTTAATTTTATTGAAAATAATTTCGCGTTACTTTCAATTCTAAATTTTCCTCGTCATCTTCACCAACTCTAGATGTATGAGTTGCAGGAAGCGTACAACATATTAAATCATTATGAGAAATGAGTACATTACCTTCGGTAATGATTCTATTTCAACGAAAATAAAAACACCAGGAATATACCAGATTCAGGATTATTTTAATACATCTTTTCATGTGATATTATTTTTTATACATTGCGAATGAAAGCGTAATGTTCTATATAAATAATTTTGCAATTTTTAATTAAACCTTAAACGGATTATCAGGTCAAGGTTATTGTGTCTATATGTTCGGATGTTAGAAAAAAATCGTGACAACAAAATATTACGAAAATGTAAGCCGTATTTCTGTGATGAATATTTTATCTAATAATTTTATCCATAATTACGACAAACCTGATTAAATATTTCACGGACATCACCATCCCAACAACTATCACGATTTAATTACTTGGTTTTGCTAACATTAGTATATCAATACTGGTAACTCGATACAATTCATCTGTAATAAATTTATATTTATATATATATACATGCCATATGGAGATACAAATTCTATATATTTAATGAAGGTGCATATATTATATATTATAAACAAATAAAATGATTATTGCATTACAATTATTTTGTATTTATTATATACAATGATGTTAATATCGGTAATACATTATATTTAAATAATAAATTGATTTCAATCGTTAGCCATCTATTGGCTTCAATGTTGACTTCAGTCGAATAATATTAACAATAGCTAATTTCGGACTTCGATCAATTTTTTAACATTTTAAACGAAGAATTGACGAAGTAATAGCGGCTCCTTGAATAGTCGCGTCTTCTTTTAAAATGAGCTCGGTTCGTATACAACTTTTTAATTATTAAAAATTGTAATTTATATTTTATTTTAATTTAAATTTTAATATTAAGGTATATATTTGCCTTGTAGGTATACATCGAAAAGGCTAAAAAATTAGATGAATTGAATAATTTTGAAAATGTCGCAGAATCTCTGAAATCATTATTTTCACAAGATCGTACAACGAATAGAATTATCGAAATTACTGTCAAAACTATAGAAAATGTCGTGAGCTTTCCTTTTTTGTTCAACGAATATAACAATTCTTGCGATAAATGTTGAAGTAACAATTTACTGTATTTAATGTATTATATGCATGTTATAGACGATGAAAGAAGACATCGATATAATTTTTTCTATAGAGCATAATGATGTCGTACTTGGTGAAAGTGACCATGTAACTATCGAAGCAGATATAAAAGAACCTCCACGCGTTTATGACATTGATTTTACCGTTAGCATTACTGTATCGATCGACGACCACAAAAATATTAATTTATTGGTGTCTACGCCCGTACTGAGTAAGGCTAATTAAAAAAATCAATTTTCATTAGTCATTACTCGATGAGAATTGTATATTTTTAAAAGGAAAGGCATTGTAATTTATGTAACATTTATCAGGGTGAAAAAGATACGTTTGATCGTCTTTTAACAATTTTATTTCATTTTATTTGAGTTTTCTCTCCCCAGTTTTTTTAATTTTAATCGAACGCTTAATTATTTGTTTATATTCAAGTTAAAATATTACGAAGAAGAATGACTAGAATTATCTCTACGAATATTAACCCGGATATTGCAATCAAGAAAACAAGAAAAGGAACCATTTTATCGGATGCGTCCAGCATGCTTGGCATATGTAATCTCGATCTTTTTCCAATATTGTTAGGTAATTTTTAGTTAAGAAAAAATTTATTTGTTTACCAACAATTAATAACTTTTTACAGGAGAAAATTCGTTTATGGAAAAATTAATAATCGAAGCATCATACTTTTCTTTCGATAGCAGCGCAACGTCTTGGCCAAATCTACCCCTTTTATTGGTCACTGTTACACAAAATGAGTCAACGTTTTTCCCGCCTTCTATGACTACGAATTTTGTTAACATTACTGTAGAAAGTATTTACAATCCACCTTCTTTTTTTGCCGAAACTTTTGAATATAAAGCTGGCACTATTCTATACATTAACAACGAGGTATATTAATATCTAGATATATAATTATTAAACAATTTAATTGCGTTATCCTTAGTTATTAATTTGCCAGGGATCAGAGTCAATTATATATTCAGGAGGTAAATGGACTAAATTACGCGATGTGGAGAGAACCAAGCGTTGGAATTCATTGTATAACTTTCAGAACCGCGCCAGATTATCTAAATATAAATTAAATTATGGATTCTCTGATATAAAGAATACGCTCGCCGAAGAGATAAACATGGAGGTTTCATCGATTTAAATCGTATTTTAACGTATCGTTAAAATTATTAAATAAGCAAATTAGTTATTAATTTATATTGATTTTTAGAAGAAAGTGTTGGAGGATGTACCGCGAATAGAATGGAATAATGTCGATCGTCGCATGTTGTTATCATCGGGAATAGAAAAGATGCGAGATCACATTAATAAGTAAATTTTATATATATTTATAATAAATACGAATATATATATATTTATTTATTTATTTATTCGTTCAAACAATGTTTATAATTTATATAATTATTATTGAATATTCTTTGCAGATATAGAAACTGGCCGTGTCAATTTATGATAACAGACCAACTTATGGAAAGTGTTAAAATGAAATCTAAAGATAATTCTCTATCGAAGTGTCAATTATATCAGTGTTACGTCGACGTAACGGAACTTCTTGTTCCCGGACGTAAGTATTACTTACACACAGTATAAAAATGAAAATGAATTTAAACAATTTTTTTTATATAGAAACCAAGACGCGTGTCATGGCACAATTATACACACATAGTTTGCCTGATTTACAAGAGAAAAGCGGACTGGAAGACAGTATTTTTTTATGTAATACACAGACTAAAGAAAAAAGAGAAAAAGATAAGAAGGGAAAAGAATTACCTAAAGTAACCCAATCGTCTTTCTTATACATTCGCAATTAAATTTATAGGAATGATTTTATTAAATTTTATTAATATATAAATATTAATATAATTTTAGAGCGCAACATTATTAGAAATGGAAACACCTGCAAGCGTTCCTCTAATTGCAGAAAATGGTGAACCCGTATTCGTGATAATCGAAATTGTACTTCATTATCCACTGATAGATAGTCGAATCGGGGCGGATTATACTAAATTGTAAGTACAATATATTTGGGAAAATTCAATTTTATTCCATACGTCGCAATTATTTATATTATTTCTATCAGAATCAATGAAATGATTATTTCGAAGAACGATATCCCATATTATCCATACACCAGTGACATAGCCGAAAATCAGTATTCTAACTGTGTTCAGAAGCTAGTTCATATCATAACGGAAAGTTATAGGGTATGAAGAATATTCCTAATTACGTAAAGTAATCATAGTACATACTCTCATTTTTGTATGCTATAATAAAATGTATATTAGGACTTTTGCGAAGAAAAGAAGTGTTCTTCGACTAACGCAGATGACGTTACGTCGTCGTTGAATGATGAAATTCAACAGACAAAACATTATCTTCCTGAAAAAGTTAAGTTATTATTATTATTTTTTACAACTATACTATTTTATGCAAATTAAAAAGCATTATTTATAAAATATCAGACTTTTAGGATGAACTGACGTGTTTCACGCAATATCTATATCAAACCGGAGTTTATTTTACTATCCGTCAAACTTTGAAATCAAGAATTATTATATTACTGGATAAAAAATTTAAGATGGAATCGTATCGAACGGATTCCTACGAGGGTCAGGTATATCCATATTATTTGCTCGTGTTCGCTGTTAAAACTTCATCCTTTCTCAAATTTTATTTATCGCCCGCGCGTGTGTTCAGAATCTTATAGCATCTGCATATACATATTTGGTTGAACAAATGCAAATAGCTATTAACGAAACTATAGAAGGTCGTCTTCCCAAGGATTTAATAGCATCGATTAATAGCGAAAAATTCTATCTTTACGCCGATGAAGCTTATGAGCTTGGATACATCGATAATGCAAAATACTATCTTACAAATGTATCGAATAATCATTTAATGAGCATAAGTTATAATCACAGTTACATTTTAAAATTAAAGAGTAACTGTTTCTTGAGCAAAAATTATCAAAATTAAGTGTCATCTGTTTACGTAGGCGATTCTGTTAAATAAAAACGATCCACATGCATGGATCCAGTATGCGATATTCTTATTGAAAATCGGTGATATAGATCGTGCAAAGGAATGTTGTCGCGAAGCAATTATTCTGGATAATCACTATACAAGAGCGTAAGTTTAAATAAATGTTTGATGATAGAAATATTTATATAATATAAATTATACGTGGCCTAGAAATGATATCTTCTCATAAACACCATGACAGGGTGTTAATAAAAATATAATATTATATAATATTATAAAAATTTAATAATAATATAAGTATTTATATAATGTATGAATAACTCCGATAGATTAATACTGTATGCCGCGATTCTTATGGAAGAACGAAATTATCGAGAAGCCGAAATATTTTTTAAAGCGATAACCGACTTGCATCCCCGATTTGCCGAGGGCTGGACGCTTCTACATTTGTTTTATATCGCTATTCAATATTATTCAGGTAATTCATTTGGCATATGTTTGCTTTGTTGTATCTTACTACGTCCTTGTGATATAAATTTAATACCACAGGTGTAGATGTTACATTGCGAATAGCAAAAAAGTGTATAAAAGATAAAGACAGAGAGTCGCACGCGGAAGAACGAGAGCCTATCGCTTGGACCATGATCCATTGCCCACGAGACAACGTGTACACCATGACGGCAACACTTTTACTTAAACTAAATCTTTGTAACGTAATAATTAATTGTATCTTTATCAATTAAAATTTAATAATCGCCTTTTTATTATCAATGTTTTCTCTATTAATTGTTCCTTTAATTTAGTTAGCCGGTATTGCACTTGCTCAGGAAATGTCTATCAGCGGCAGATCGACGCACGTGTTATATTACATGTCAGTACAACATTATCTATTAGCTAGATACGAAGATGCATTGTCTCATCTTAAAGAAGTTAAATGCAAGTACGGGATGGTTAGTTATTCTATATAATAATTAAATCAAAATAATAATGTTCGTTTTCCTTATTTTGATTAATCACGGTGAGTGATTTTTAACGTACGTATTTATGTAACCAGAGAAATATGCGATATTTTTGTTTTATAATTTTCATTGTAATTTCATTTGCGATGTTTACGGGAATAAAAATGTATATTTTGCTCGATAAATACGTCTATTAATTTAAATAATTATCCATGGTTGATTGATTAAAAACTAATTGTTTATTATTAATTATTTATTTTAATTAATTATTTTTAAGGTACTTGTAACATCTTACATTTTCATTGTTTACACCTCTAACGCAGGATTATTCCATCAGCAGTTTGATGGGTCATTGTTACTTTCATGAAGGTAATATCAAAGATGCGATGTATTGCTATATATTTGCAAGTACTGTATTTAATAGGCCAAATGATTTACACTTGGTAGAATTAAGGTACGCATATTTTTCTCGATATTATTATCATTTTGAGAATTACAACAAATTAATTCTTTCTTCGTTTCGATTAGAATGGGATTTCATTACATAGACACGGAAGAATATGAACAAGCAAAGAAAGTTTTTCTAAGTGCGTGCAAATCATCGCCGACTTCGCAAACGTGGCTCGGTGTCGGAATTACTTTTTATCGAGTAAAGAATTCTACAAATAATAATATCGATACTTGTTTCTTAAAAATTATCTTTTTTAGCTGGCCCAATTTGAAGAAGCCGAAACAGCTTTAGCAGAAGCAAATAATCTCGATAACCATAATCCTAACATTTGGGGATATTTATGCTTGTTGAACATGTCGTTAGAACGATACGACGAATTTATACAGTGTTACGAACAAACAGTCAAAGTAATTTTTAAATATAATATTCAACTACGATATTAAATATATAGCAAGATTATTTTTTTGATAAAAAGATTTTCATACAAGTTTTAACTCATTTAATCTTTATACCTACACAAACAATATATCTTTTACACTCCATACAAACAAAAAATAAAATTAATCTTTGACAAATTTTGTTTTCTTTTAACTTTACATATTATATATGTATATATGTATATTCATTAACTACTAAATTCGTTGTGTGCTTTTGTGCGTATACGCACATAGTTTTCTAATAAATATAAACTCGTAGACTAATTATTCTATAATTGTACTGAATTCAAAGTCATTTATTGTGTTTCAAAAATTATACATTGTCTTAAAAGATGTACAGAAGTTTCCTTAAGCAATTACATGCACTTTAACGCCGGTACTATTTTTCAAATATAATTGTTCTACATTACACAAATACAAATGATATATAATAAACTGTTCGACTTTAAATAAAAATAAATTTCGAAAATTTTACTTGGTAGCATTAATACGAGGTACGTTTTTTAATAAGCAATAAGCATTTATTAACAATTTTTTAAAATGTTTTCTATTTTTCTATTAGAACAAGCTTAATAATGTAAAACTCTGGCTAACAATAACAACTTTTATGGAAACTCTGGGCTACACGGCACCGACTCTATTAACAGAATTAAACGAAACTGTTCTCATGGGGGATAATGAGAATAATAAGAATTTAAATGAAAACGACAAAGCTGGAATATAATAGAGCAAGCGTTCAATAAAAGGTGCATATAGAAGATACATCCTTATAAATGTGAATAAATGATATATTTTTCTAAAGTTTAATGCTTTTTTTCAAAATTAACGTATTTAAAATATTATAAAAATAATTATATCACCATTTTGTCATAAATACTTAAAACTGATAAGTTATTAAAAACTGATATATCTATGTAGTAGGAGTTATAACACTGTAATAGTAACAAATAATAAAAAATGTAACGTGTTTTAAACAAATATTAATAAACTACAAAAAGAAAGTAACATAATCTATGCTAATATTACTAATAAATATTATATTTTTAGTAATACAAATATATCCCACTTTAGTTTTTAAATAACAAAGAAAAACATGTTTAATATCTATTATTTGGTTAATTGCAAGACAATTATAAAAATATTTTTTTAATTATCAATTAATTATTAGTTATTTTTAATTATGGATGATGTTTTCAAATTGTAAATAACATCTTCTTTTTTCCATTTAATGAAAAATGAAGATAAATTTAATGAATATTAACATTAAGAAAATCTTATAAATATTTTAACTCTCTGCACATTGTTTCATATTTGTGATATTTGAAATTACATAATTTCTACAAAATTATAATAAAACATATTGCGAATTATATTTTTTGTGCGCTATCACAACTCAAAGTATTTCGAAATTATTAAATAATTGTCGTCCAGCGTAAATAAATACTTTATAGAAAAATAAATGTTAGATATGAAGTATTAAAAAAATGTGTTTATAATTAAAATAGATAGCTTCGTTATAAATAATTTAATGCAAACTCAAAGTTTAATTTCAAGTTAATAAAGCTAATAGAATAAAATTAGCAAAATAAATAAAAAAAAATTGTTTATACTTTTGTCAATGAATTAATAATGAATTACTAAATCAATAGAATTGTAAAATCATGTTATCCATATTAAAAAAAAAAATTCTTAAATCTTATTGTTACGTGAATACATGATATTATCTTTTTTCTTAAGTGAATTATTTTCTATTGTAACCTTTTTATAAATCTATGGAAACAGATTATTTAATATATTACTTGTATCAATAATTTAAAAATTACAAAGATCACTTTGAAATTATAAATTAGCGATAGAGTTTTCATGCAATTCATTTGAAGCTATTAGTTTTTCCTTTTCAGTTACTGGTAATTCATTACTTGTATCTTTTGTATGTATATCTGTTTCATTTTCAGAATTTTCCAATGTGTTATAATTTAAAGGAATTTCATCCTCTGTATTTGAATATTTTAATGTATCAGTTGCTGAATGTGTATAACTTTCTAAATCTGTTTCAATTTTTTTTGTGCAATCATTTATATCAACTGTTTCAACCAATTCTGTGGCAGAATCATTACTTTGTATACTATTATAATTACTATCTACTAATTTATCGATCTTACTAGTTAAAATATTTACTTTATCATCATTTTTCAAAGTATCTAGTAGATCTTTATCATTTGTTTCTTTGATGAAATCATCATTTGTGCAAGAATCATTATTTGAATTTTCCATTTTATCCAAATTCATATTAGAATTATTGTCGAGTGAATAAATACTTTCATTTTTCTCATTTATATTTATATCGTCTTTGGTATTATCCGTATCTCTTGAAGAATTTAAAGTATCTTCTTGAGCTATGCATCTACTGAATGTATCTTGAAATTCTTCTCCATCTATGGCGGTAACAAGAACAGAAGACTCTATCTCTTCTGCTTGAGTAACTACGTCAGAATTCATTGGTGCATTTTCAATACTTTGCAATGTATTCTCAGTATTATCCTCGACATCATCTACGGATTTTAAAACATTTGTACATGTTACAATCGAATCTAATGTATCCGAATTCGTTTCTTCAGTTTCTATAATAGAAGTATCATCAACAGGGGCTTCACCGCTCTCTATTTTACATTCGAATTTGTTTTTAAACGATTTCTTATACTTTCTTGGAGGCTTTGTAACTTTAGACAAAGAATGAGAATCTTTATGATCATTTTGTTCAGAATTTAGTTGCGATGTATTGTCATGAGATTTTAAAGAGCTGACAGATGCAGTTTCATTTCCAACATCTACTTGTTCTGAATATAAAGATTTAGTAACACTTTCTTTGTTTTTCTGAGAATAAGTTCTTCTTAGATTAGAAGACTTCTGAGTGTTATTAAAATAATTTTCTCTAGGCTTTTCTTCAAATGATTTTTGTCTTGCATATGAATCTGTTTCATACGATGTTTTTACATCAGAATGACTACTATACGTAAGACGACACCTCTGTCGAGGGCCGACTCTTCCAGTACCGGCTATAGGTGGCGAACTTACTATATTTAAAACATTAGAAAAATTTATTTATAACTGTAATATTAATATATATCTATCGTGCAATATTTAATCTTATATAGTTACCTTTAACACTCATAATTCGCCCTTGTTTCGCAGCACCTTGGTTTAATGTAATTTTAATACTTTTGTCGGTTGCGGTAACAGTTCTTTCACCAGTTGGAGGTGACGAAGGTTTGACTACGGATGATACATGTCCGTATTGATCATAAGAATTCGTACGACGACTATCATAGTTATTCTGGAAACTTTTACTTGATCCTTGATGAGGTCGATAATAAGTACCTCGATTATAACTTACATATTCCTTATCTACAAAAGAAGATCCCAATAATTTATATTTTCTTGAAATTTATTAAGAAATTAAAATTTTATTTTATTATTTACCATCGATATGTTTCTTGTCAAAATCTTTATCTTTTTTTATAAAATCTGTTAAAGGAAATTTAGTTCCAGACTTGGATACTCTAACAGTATGAGTCTGAAATTTATTATTACAAAATTATTTCAATATTTCGCATTATTTTATAAACAAGCATTATTGAAGTATTATAGTCTTTACTTTCTCATTATCCCATTCTCTACGCCAATTACCCTCTGCAGTTCTTTGTCTACTAATGCGGTCTTCGTCAATTCGATTTCTTTCTGCTCTCCAAGCTTCATACTCTGGTTGATGTTCATCTTTATATGGCACACGATGTAATTTATTGTCCTATATATTGTGATATAACAATTTACTGATTACATATAGATATATAGCAATAAAAATCTATCCTTTAAAAGAATGAATTATACATAAACAAAAATGACACGATATTATTTACTTTTTGAAACCCTTCTCTTCCGATTCCTCTTTTTCTGTAATTTCCCCTTAAGGGTTTATTATACATTTTATTCGCTCCGCTATCTCGTGTATTTTCTATATCGTATTCACGTTCAGAATCAGCAAGAAAATTATATTTGGGATCTGGCGGTGGACCTTCGCCCTGTATTTACATAAAATAACATTAAATTAAAAAAATTTTTTGTATTTCAGTATTAACAAATGATTTATTTCTGGCTTTACAATTATATCAATAATTTTATAGAATTTCCAAAGCGAACAAATATTCTACTATTATTATTATCATCTAAGATTGTTATTATTATCTCTTTCTATTACACATACATGAGGAAATGTATACTTTTTCCCATCATTGATACCGGTATGATGTTGAAAATGTTCTACTTGTTCTTTAGTGAATGATTTTTGTTTGTGCGTGCTTTTAGGTGAGACCAAAAATTCCGGTGGTTCTTTTCTATCCGGCCAATCTGTCGATGGTACCATCTGCACTAAAGCGTTTAATCGGGCAGCATTTTTCTTATCTTCTTCCACTTCCTAAGCACAAATTTACTTGACTTTGAGCAAAATATTATAAAAGAAATATTTATATTGAAATACCTCGTGTCTACGTTTAATCTCCTCATTTTGTTGTTTGATTTTACTAATCCTTTCGTCGAGAGTATTGGATGCCATCTGTATTATTAATAGTTATATATTATAATTTATAAGATCAAACAACGTGTTAAAAAGAAGAATAGTTTCAAATTATTTGCGCTACGCTTAAATCACAAGAATACGATAGCTATTCTTATTTAAAACATATTTTACTCGCAGAAATAATGTGGATTTTGTGAAATATGTATATCGATATAAAAAAGCCAAAACTTTATGTAATTTTATTGCAGATAAGTCATATCAGATTTTTAAAAGACGTATTACATCCATATAATTATATAAAAAGAAATATCACTTCCATTTCCGATCTCACAGTTTTAAATAGCCATCATCACCATCATGAATTCACGACCGAAGTACAGTTAAAATCCTACTTACTTTTTCAGCTCACGGATATCAAATTTACGCATCGGTTAAATTGAAGCCACATGTAAAAATCCAGTATACCACTGCCGTATAAGAAGTAAATGGTATGATTTGGACCATATTAACAGATATAATATATAACAAATAAAATATAACTTTGCATGACACAGATATAACTGCTATAACTAAACGATTAAAATATCGTTAAAGACTGAAAGTAATTACACCTTCATTTTGATTATGTTACGTGGGATCTGCCGCTCCGCGGCGCCCATGGCTTCAGCTTCGATGACCTGCCGTTACGTGACGCTCGCAGCTCCGGCCGATGGGGACCCACCATTACGTAACGCTGCTCACAGTTACGCTCTTATTTGTTATTATTATTTGTTTCCTGCCTTTCGTTTTGGACGGAAGTGTCCAATAAAGTGCCCGAATCTTCGTTTTCCTCTCTCGTTCACGATCGTGCTTCGTTTGAATATCGTGTTCGCGGGCTCCAGCGATGACTTACGCGCCATCTATCGAATAACTTGTGAAAACTACATGTATTTGAAGACACTACGAAACATCGGTAACAGTCGGTAACAGTCGGTAATAAAATTCAATAGGAACGTCTTGTTTATTCATGAAATTTTAACAATCTAATAGAATTTTACAAACGAATAATTTGATATGAATTGAAACAAAAATCGAATATCTTATCTTCGCTATTTATGACGATCTAAAATAACATTTATATTATACCAACCATTATTAATAATATAATATTTGTTAATGTTTAAACTATTGATAATTAATATAATTAAGATTATCATCGCATTATTGAAATTTCAAGTATTTTTACCACTGATATATTAATAATGGAAAGAAAAAGGTTTATTGATATATTTACATTGTAAAAATTGTTATTTCACCGGACTTAATGAAAAATTTTAATCATAAATTATTTAAATAATCTCGTCTATAATATATCGACCACGTTTCAAATTCAAAATTACTTTAACACTCTTATTCACGAATACAAAATATAAAGTATGGAACCAAAATATGAATTCGATCTCTCAAAAAATGCTTACGTAAGATTCAAATAAAAAAAATAAATACTTCTTTGTTACTAATATTAATCTGAGATACATCTAAAAACAAGTAAGCACTAAGAACAATTTAAAAACTCACATTTACTTCTAAAATATTATAATTATGTGTTATATAAAAAATGTTTAGAAAATATATTCTTTAAAACAGCTTATCTTAATTAAAATGTATTAAGATTATTCATTTTACAGATACATTATTGATTACGTAACAAAAATATATAACTATTTTGTTTCGAACAGTCTTTGTCATTTCATGTATTTATGGACTCATCAATAATTGTCTTCTAGGTAAATTTACATTTCCGAAACTGAAAATAAAGGCAATGTATAATTAAAGTCATACAATTTGCAATTTCCAAAGTTATCAGAAAGAAAGATTAAAACCTGCATAAACCACGTTTTGTGGCAAGTTCCACTTCATGTCGCCAGCGGTAGATATTTGGATAAATATCATAATCAATTGAAGATGAAATTGCGTTGTACACAGCATAATCTATTTTTTTTGGTAGAGACCTGCGAAATATAAAATGCACGATATTTTTAGTAATGCTAAATACGTGATATAATATTTTATTGTCTATTTACCCTTCAATAAATATTGCAGATCCTTCTTCAGCAATATACATTTCGTCATCAGAATTACTATCTATTAATATTGGAGAAGATGGTGGAGTGAAGAATTCCATATCATCTATAAGAGAAAATGATAAATAAATTACCTTAATGTATTTGTTATCATATGAGTCTTATCTACCATTTAATAGGTATTTCGACTTATAATGAATACGATTTTGCTTTTATCTCTTGAATAATGACACCTTTTTATATGATGAAAAAAAGGTGTTAAATATATCAAAAGAGCTTATCCTTGTATATTCTATAACTATTAAAAATGTCTCACCACTATTTTCTGTATTATCTAGATCCGGTTGATGCGTAGTTGTATTTTTATTTGACGTTATTTCATCTACAATTATTAATGTATAATTAATATATACATACATACTGTTATAAACGAACATTCGTTATGAAATCTCTTAATATTCTTCTAATAATGCATACAGTATAAATTGCCTACCTGTATTTTCTATGCTGTCATTATATTCATCAAGTAAGGCGCATCCCGGTAATTTACTACATAAAATATCTACTTCGTCAATTTCGTATTGAGGCTCCAGACTCGTATTATTATTTGTCATTTCCTGTGTAATTAGAATATGTATACTCAAATATTGTTTAAAATATGCTTAATATGTGTCGTATACCTTCTCAGGATGAAATAATTGTTCTGTAAACTTTTGCTCCAAATATTTTTCCAGTTTTGCTAAACCTTCATTACTTCTCAAATTTGCAAAATCTTTTAAAAAGGGCCAGTATTCCTTCCAAGGTACGTGATACTCTTCGGCTAGATTTCTATAAAAAATTTCGTAACATATATTAATGCTTACTTATATATGGTGAGCGCTCTTACTAAGTATCGTGGTAAAGATTTTAATGATCTAAACAATAAAATAAAGTAAAATAAAAAATAAGAAATTTCTAAACATTTATAATTAGCAATTAATCAACATAACTTAAGACTAATAAAAGACTCAATTTTAATACAAACCGCCCAACTCGTTCAAGTCCTTTTTCTATATCCTGAAGTCTTAGCGTTTGATTTTCATCGGAAAGATTTAAAATATTGTCATTATCAATCAAATCTTTTTTAACAGGAGTGATACATCGACGAGGTGGAGTTTTCCATTTTTTCCTAAATTCTATTGCTTGAGTTTTTGTCATTGGTCCAGCAAACGCTCGCACTTTAATACATGGACTAATGGGATCACTGTTTAATCTCTAGAATACAAAAATAGCCATACGATATTAATCATAATAATTTATAAACATATCTTTAAAAATATAGAATATTACTTTATAAGGAATTATAGTTACGCATATTTATAAATGTAAACTTAACTGCACTCTATTGTATCGGATTGAGTAAAAAGTAATGTCGTAAATCAAATTAAAAAAACGGATTTGAATTAATACTTATTAAATAATGTATGCACTTTTATGTTCAATAACTTTTCTCTGTTTCTTCTTAATTTCAAAATTCCATGATCTCTAAAATTACCTAAAAATACGAAATTACTTTTTACTCAATCTGATATAATTATATTCTAATATTGGTATTTGCGATATAAATGTTCTGAAATAAAAATTAGGTTGAAACGGATGAAAACGGATGAAATTTATGAGTTATATTATTCTAATTACCAATGGATTTGTTGGAGAAAATGGTTCACCAATGACTGGTTGTAATGTGCTATCTTCAGATCTCAGGACAGGTACATAGTATTGATCTTCTAATAACATACGTATTTCCTTTTTTAATACTTCATCTTCTTGGCACTTTCTTGTACATATTATCTACAATAATAGTACACAAGTAAATTAATGTAATGTAATTTAAAGCACATTGTAAGAAGCTACAACTACAAATTAATATAGCGATAATAAACTTATGCACTACATACATCAACAGGCATTTGCTTATATTTATTTGGCAATGTTTTTATACATTGCGAGTATGAAACAAGAATTCTAACGATATCTTGAAGACCAAATTTTACGGCAAAGTGTAACGGTGTTTCATTAAGGCCTTTATCGGGAGTGTTTAAATATAAATCTAACATGATATCTGCTCGGTCTAAGTAACTCTTATTTCCTTCTTCGCCATAAAGTAACTGTATAAATTCTGTATTTCCAACTATATTTAATATCAATTCACACATATCTGCTTTGGCAGCTTTAACTGCTATATGTAATGCATTATACCGGCATCCTTCCTAGCAAAGCAAAAGTAATGTGTAAAAAAATATGAATGCATATAAATACACGCATTTAAAACATACAGTAACCTTCGTTCACGATTCTAAAATAATTATTTAATTTTTTTATGACTTTTATTGATAATACTCGTTGCTTTCTAGATCACAAAAGTTAGCTAGAGTTAAAGAGTTAACTTCGTACTTTTAAAATTGCAGGTGTATCACCGCTACTGATCAAATATCTTGGGTTATTCCATACAGTATCCTTTACTGCATTCAAATTACCATTTTCAATTAGTTTTCTAAAACATACAAGTTCCTGAGATTTTGGGGCTTTAAAATTATTGAATTTCTTTTCCGCAGTGACCGGCGCTGCTATCGTAAAAGAATTGCTAGCGCAATTTGTACTTTCGTATCCAATTTGTGCATATTCTTCAGCTTCGGTATACGTTTTGAAGGTTTTAAGACGACTCGTTTTATGTTCCTTCATTGCCTTTAAGGCTTCATCTTTATCCAAGTAAACATGGCATGCGTCTGTAAGAAGAAAAAACATATATTATTAAATAAATATTATATCGTATGTAATTGATATATATATTTTTTTAATATTGCTAATCTCTGTAAAGCAGCTATGTTCGACATAACGTAATCCAATGATTCTTCCGTAGTAATAATTTTTAATAATAGCGTACAATTAAAATTTATAAATTGCTTTTGTAACATACCTCCAAATAGAAATCTTAAAGTAAAGTTTTGATATTTATTATTGAAAACGTATAAAATGAATGAAACTTTTAAGACTGTATAAAAAAATGACAAGTTATTACCTCTTCATAATTACCTGTTATACTAATATTTGATTCGGTATTTTCTTCAGGTATATAAACTGCATGGAAGACAACATTTTTTGCAAGGTTAGAATGAATATACTGTGGATTATCCGTTTGTGATCTTGTCTGATTTTCATCCATCTTATTTTTCCTTCTCTATTTAATTTATTCGTGCATCACAACATATATAATCGATCCATAGACACTCGTCAATCGAATAATATATGCGATGTCAACAAAACTGAAAATGTATTTGGTTATACACGTAACAGCAACTACACAAATGTACGCTTAAATAAGAATACGTAACAATTGACAAACGTTAAACGCCTAGGTATGTTGCTACTATTTAAATATTGGCAGTAAATAGACGACAGGAGTTTTACGAAAGCAACAGATAAAATTCCACCGTCCAAACTCCACGGCATTCAACTGTTAAATTCCCGCCACGGTACGCGTTTTCGAACACAGAATAAAATAAAATTCGATTTATCTACCAATTAAATTACCAAATAATTTGCTATTTATTCCGTTCATGCAACGTATCAATACTACTCTGTATTATGTACATTTATGATCGTAAAATTGTAATTTAGAGAACACCTTATATATAATATATATATATAAAAATATATATTGTATATTATTATATTATTATATATATTATAATGTATATTATATATATATTATATATTGTATATATATTATGTATATATATATATATGTATAATATATATATAATAATAATTAATAAAAATACGTTATATGCATCTATGCACGCGTCCTCTCGCTCGACACGCGTGCGTCTACATTGTCGATCTATCGTACAACGGCACGTACTATTTTTATATATCGGGTTGGCAACTAAGTGTTTACGGATTTTGCCTAACAATGTATTTTGCCGATGCATTGTTAGGCAAAATCCGCAATCACTTAGTTGCCAACCTAATATTAATTGCCCCCTTTCTCGAATTCACGTTTCAAAATAGAACCGCGCACGCTAGGTGGCGTAAGAACTTCTTCCACGTGACACGCAATCGGAAAGAACAATTATCCGTCAATCATGAAAACATCGCTTTAATCGTACAAATATTATGACGATGATAACGTTACGAAATCGCGTTTGTTTGGACGCGTCAATTTGTTCGCTTACATAGGCGATACAAAGGCAGCCTCGCTGCCGCGCCATCTTATTACACCGAGGGGCGTGGCAAACACCACACCACCCCGTGCTAACCAATCGGCCGCTAGATAGATATTTACAAATCCCGTGCCGTCGTAGACGCGCTATCTTCTTGTTTTCGATGCCTTTTTTCGTTCCACAGATTAACGTCGACAGTAAACAGCTGTTGTTCTCGATGCGGTAAGCATATCTATCGTCGACTACGACGCAGTGCGGAACAAAAGATTGTTAGCCCAGTCCGTTATCTCACTTTTCGTCGGCGATGTTCGACCGGTTCAAGTGTCACTCGTCGGTCGATTAAATAAACGAAGTGCTTTTAATGAGAGATTTTTCGTCCTTTCGGTGTTTTTAGGAAGAAAGACTCGGAAAAGGGAAGAACGCAGAGATGAATCTGTCTTTCGCTGGTTGCGGTTTTCTCGGTATATACCACGTTGGTGTGGCGGTATGTTTCAAGAAGTACGCTCCTCATTTACTCCTGGAAAAGATCAGCGGAGCATCAATTGGCGCTATCGCTGCCTGCTGTCTCCTTTGCGATTTACCACTGGGTGAGTGAACTCCTTTGTTTACGTGTCCAACCGATGTACTCTTTTTTTTTTATTATTTTTTTTTATTCTTCGTCCATCGTCCGTGACGCAACCGCTGCGTTTTAAACGCATAACCTTCGATCGACGTATCATTATCTCCTTTCACTAACGAGGACCTCGTTCCGAGCTATGATACGTTCGATAACATAACGTAACGCATTGTTTTAAATCGCATTTATCGTGTTGGGCGATAACGCGGATATACGGATATGAATCGTAATTGCGTGCTTCTCGTTAATCGATCTTTGCGTTTTTATCGATCTTTTGCACTTGCAAATGATTTTATCTTGTACGTTTTAAGTTCCTGTTGAACGTGTTTTTAAAATTGGTTGTTTTTTTTTTTTTCTTGGTTCCTTATTTCGTCGCGATATTCAAAGTATTTGTAACGTAGTCATACGGAAACGATAAGGTATCGATAAAAATGCCTACGTTAGAAATAACAAAGTATGTTATTAATATTGATGCGAATAGTATTGTGTAATGATTTAGTTTGCTATTGCTTCTTTTTTCGTATCGCGTATTAAATCGATAAGAAATTTATACCAAAAGTAAAACGAAAGCAAGCAGTATGAAACATGACAAATATATTCATTAAACTATGACGAATTTATAAACAACAATTTTTAGGGGAAAATATTTCTTAATGATGATAGCAAGCGTTCTTACAACGCATAGTTGAGTAATCAATTTTTATCGAATAAGCGCTATTATGAACTTATTTTTATTTATCATTTAAAATGTGTAAACTTGACCACCATGTGCTCATTTCATAAGTAGGTCAAGCCTAGTCAGAAGTAGTAGCAAGAACATTTATCAAGCCTGTGTATCAAGCAAGTGTGTGTCAAGTGTGTATTTCTTTCAAATACGGATTGTGGCAATAGCTAGTTGTAATAGAATATGTAACCACAACTCGAATATCGACAAATGATATAAGATTACAATAACAATACGTTTAACGTTACTTTATTAGGAAATTCAATTATGCCTCTTATCAGATTTTCCCTTATTTTCTCTTCTAATTATCCTAATTAGCGAGTAATTATATAATAATTAAATAACATAATACGCTAAAACGTTATTCATTAGTAATGTAAATGACTAAGTATAAATAATAATAGTAGAAGCAATTCATATTTCTTTTATCAAAAGTACTTTCTTCCTTGCATCTCATCAAATATCAATTTCTAAATTATTTTGTATTTTTAGTTTTATGCCTGGTTCTTCAAATTTACAAAGGACACTAGAACTCGATCTACTGCATATTGTTATTTTTTATTTATTTATATTTTTTATTTATATTACAAATATATAATTCAAATTATATATAACATATATAATAATATATAAAGAAATATAAAGTGTTAAAATTTAAAAGATACTAAGATAATATAAATATTACACGATTTTATGTGCACTTTGGAGTGCTTTTTTGTGCTTTATTTTTTATAAGATATTTATCAAGAAGTTAAAGTCTAAAGTCTAAAGATCGTTAAACATCCAAAATGTAGATTTGTTATGCGATTATAACCTGCAGGAATTAATTATTTCATGATAAAATCATCCAGATAATATTATATAAGTAAACAAAAATTAAATGTAAATTCTTTATGCTTATAGTGTTATGAGCATTTAGTAAGAGAAATCAAATTTACCTGTATAGAATACATTTTTGTTTCCCATAGTAATGCATTTGTAAATTATTTCATTATAATGTCGAATATTGAAATTAATATAGTCTAATAAAATAATTCATTTTTTATAGGTGCGATAACCAGCAGTGTGCTGCGCGTTGCTCGTGATGCTAGAAAACGAACTCTTGGACCATTTAGTCCATCATTTAATGTACAAAGCATATTATTAGAGAATTTACAAAAAGTATGCTCCAGCTATATATAATATAATAAATTAAAGATATCAATATATCAAATTATTTTTATATATTTTTTTTCTCTAAGAAAATATTTTTCATTTTTCTTAGTACCTTCCTCATGATGCTCACATTCGAGTTAATGGAAAATTACACATTTCTTTAACTAGAGTGTATGATGGGAGAAATGTGATCGTTTCGCATTTTATTTCAAGAGAAGATTTAATGGAGGTAGAAATATGAAATTAAAATTATTTATTTTATTATCTATTACTATTAGTATTATATTTCTTAATAATTTTATATATTTAGGCATTGTTGGCAAGTTCATTCGTTCCAGTTTTCTCCGGTATAATGCCACCACGATTTCGCGGTGTTAGATATATGGATGGTGGTTTTAGTGATAATTTACCTACGCTTGATGAAAATACTATTACTGTAAGTCCTTTTTGTGGAGAAAGTGATATTTGTCCAAGAGACACTTCATCTCAATTATTTCATGTAAGTAATTAAATCAAATATTTTAAGATATAAACTTTTAAATATAATTAAATACAATAAATTATCGAAAATGTAACGTTTGATGCATATTTTTGCTTAATAACTTATGAATTATATATTAGCTTATAATTATTTATTTTTCTAGATAAATGTTGCAAATACAAGTATAGAACTTTCAAGACAGAATATATATAGGTGTGCAAGAATTCTTTTTCCACCCAATCCAAAAGTAAGATTATAAGATTATGTTTTTTTAACACGTATGTTTTACTAAGCAAGTAATAATATTGAAAGTTTACTTATGTACAGATTCTATCGAATATGTGTCAGCAAGGATTTGACGATGGATTAAGATTTTTACATCGTAATAATTTAATCAGCTGTACAAAGTGCCTTGCTGTACAATCTACATTCGTTGTATCAGAAACGATAGATGATAATGTTGATTTTGATCCCGAATGCGCAGAATGTAAAATACACAGACAGGTTATACAAATTTTTTTATGTTTATTTTTTGTTTAAATGTAGCATTTTATTTTTAAAATTAATTCCGTGTTGTGTATATCATACATTTAAAAGTATATTTTTTTTATAGGAAGCATTAGTTGCTAATATGCCGGAAACAGTTATGACAATATTTCAGGAGGCTATAGATTCAGCTAATAAAGGTCTTATTAATTGGTTATTTAAACATAAAAGCATAAAATTATTATCATTCCTAAGCTTGCCATATACATTGCCCGCAGATGTAGTCTATGCAACTCTTACAAAGTAAGTATATTTAGTTTGCGATTTGTGAGTATGTATTTGCATATGTTTCATTTTTGCTTACATTTAATATAACATAAAAATATTGTAAAATATTGTAGTATTAATGTAGTAAAAATTATTCTGCGTATATTTATAAATGGAAAATTTTGCACTTTTTTTGATTATATTAGGTTGGGTAAAAAAACAATTTAATATTTTTTAATCAAATTAAACGACGGAATTTTTGTATTTTTTTGTGAATAGACCAATGTATGCATTGTTTTATTTGATAATTTTTTGCTGCCATCTTTCAGATAATTTCAAAACTCTGTGCTTCCTAAAATTACTTTATATGCAAAATTATTTTTACTCGATCCAATATTTTATATATTAATTCAATTACTATTTTTTTTAATGTAATTGCACATATGTTACATAATATATTAACACATTTCAAAATATTATTTTAAGAATCCATACAACAATGTATCATCCTATATTTACTAATATATTCTCGTAACATTTATATATCTCAGAGTATCATAAAATTATAACATTTGTATTTTGCTTGCACGCATGTCATTAATGTAATTGCTTTTGATATATACAATATAATATATATAATCATACATTAAAAATAATATTATTAACTTTATGCATGTGCTTGGTAGTTTGATCGGTAATAACGTAGAAACTTACTCGGTGCAATATAAGATAATTGGAAATGTATTTTCCACGTCTAAACAATCAATATCTTATGCTGATCATTTAAAATCTTCTGGGTACGTATCATATTCCTTTTTTTATTTATATTTTATATTTATTAATAATAATAATAATAAATTGCATTTTAACATTTTCTAAAACAGTGTACACATTTTAATTAACTTTCACACTATTTCTAACGTTATTATATTAATTCCTAATTCTCCTAAAACTTGATTAATTTTTCTATAATCGTCATATGTAATTTTTAGCTATAAATTTAACCAACATAATTTTATTTTCATTCCAGATTAATATTGAATATACCCAAATTACGAAATAATTTATTACAATTAGGTAGATTTTTATTAGAGCAATTGTATGTTACATTACCAGATATTTATGTATATTATCGACCAATATCTCAAATTATTAAATGCCAAGTAGCAATTACAGAATATGGATCAAGTAAGTACAACATTTTAGAATGGCTTACAGCTTTTTATAACCAGTTTGAATCAAGTTTTATGATGATGTAATACTCATTGACATTTTTATTTTTACAAGATCATAGGATTCATTATTACAATATCTTTTAATAAATTACGTTTAAAATTTATGTAATATGTTTTTGGGTGTAAAGTAGGATTGATTATTAAATTGCACTGTTACACCACTGATTAAAGCACGAGTTAGTATATTTTATATTGTAAATTCAATACATATGTACACTCTGGACTTGGTTTTGTTAAATTTTACTGTATAATTATAAAAATAAAACTTAAAGTTACCAGATCTTTAACTGTTATTTTGTACAAAATATTTTTATCAGAAATTATTTCTGTATTTTATATTTTATATATTGTTATACCCTTTGTACTAAACGAGACTGTATATATTTAAAAATATATTTAACACGTTGAGCCCAGCTGCGAGGAGCACTTAACGGCGATATTTGAGATTGCTGGAATGAACAGAAATCTGCTTTGTTTCCTATTCATATGCATATTGAAAACAGAATCGTTTACCAAATATGGGGAAAAGAAGGAGACGTTCACAAAATCAGAAGATATTGTTCAAGATGTTATAACAAAAATGCAACGCTATTTGGACACAAGACAGCCAAAAATTTGATCAAAAATACTATTAAAAATACCAAAAAATGTAAATCCAAACCATATTTTTCCTTAGAGTGTTTTAATAAATTTTATTGAAATTATTATATTTATTTTTTAACTTCGAAACTGTCAGTCTCAGGGACTGATGCCGGGCTCAACGTGTTAATCTGTAGAATGATACATTATAAATGATATATATACATATATTAATATTAGGTTGTTTGGAAAGTAATTTCGTTTCTTCCCAACAGTTTTTTATAAAAACAACAAAAAAAGCATAAAAAAACGAGATGACTCCGAACAACCTAATAAGTATATATATATATATAT
>JAITYT010000824.1:918211-929802 GCA_025433975.1 Liostenogaster flavolineata
CAATGTAATCATGCATACACTAGTTATCCATTGTGCATAATTTGAACTTACCACTACACCTGTGATATCACCAGACTCAAATTTACTAATTGCCAAATCCAATGATTTTTGCATGTCTGCGTTAATGCGTTGGGTGATTAACTTATTTAAGTCAATACTTCTTCCCAGAAGTTGAACGTGTCGTTGTTTTAACAAAGTTTCATACCGATTAGCACGAGGATACGGAAGTAAATAAGCTCCAAGAGCAACGCATTCAACTCGAAATCTTTTATCTAATAAAATACTGGCAGCTAATTGCTTATAATGTGCGAAAATTTGTTCGCTCAGCTTGTACACAAACTGATCGAAACATAAATTTACTTCGGCTTCTACTTCATCATAAAGGAATTGTTTACGAAATATGGTTAATGCATACAATGCGCTGTCGTTATATAGATCCAAAGGGTACAAAACATATCTAAAACATAAATGCACTCATAATTTATAAATATCACAAGTAATATCTGAAAGAATCTCGTTAAATAATGTTATGATATTTAATATATTTATAACACTATGAAATAATAGTAAATTTATCAAGCAAATATTTACTCCATCATTGATGGTTCCTTGCTTCTTAGTATATGATCAGTCAGTATCCATGGCATTGACATTTCAATGGGAAACTAGAAAAAATAATATCTTTTAACTATAAATAATGAAATTGTATAGTTTAAACTTTAATCACATACAAACTGTGTAATTTATGATAGAAATATTGTAAAATATTTAGCATATCAATAATATTACCTGAATCCGCTTCTCCATAGTGATTAAGTCACTACATTCTTCATTGTGTTGATGACGTACTTGGCACTTCTAATGATGAAAAATTATAAACAAATTAAATAATGGTAATAATTAATTATAGTTTATATTTATAGGTTTCTTAAATAATAATTGTGTATATGCAGTTTTCTTAATAATAATTAAATGTAAATAGTTTGGTTATTTTTACGTACTAGATATTAACTTTAATTAATTATTAATTAAACTAAACTTTATTTCAGAATAGATATTCACCTGTATCTTTCGTCCCATTGTCATCTCTAAATAAAACTCTCTGTACCACAATTGTGATAAGTCGCAACAATTTTGTAGCGACTCTGAAGAAGAAATATATATATTTTATTAAAATATACACGTATGCATACACGTATGTACACAATCTTATTATTTAAAGTCAATTGCATACTCACCACTAAAATTCAATAAATAGCTCCAGTAAAAACTAGTTTTATGAAATTGGTCAATTTGTACTAGATATTGTCCATCAATATCCTTTCTTAAAGTACGCTTCCCACCACTTTTATCAGCAATTAAAGATTCTAACATAGTACGAACCATGTAGAGCTGTGTTGACGATGGTCCTATAATAAAGAATCTTGTAATTAATTTGCATTTATCAAATTATATGAAATCTATGGAAAGGTTTAGTATTAAAACTAACCGACATTTCTTCTTGGAACTTTAATACCAAATCCGTTATCTGGATCTTTTTTGCCTTTTAAAGCAGGATCTCCTAAGGGTTCAACTCCAAAATGCCAGTCGGCACAGGTTTCTCTAACAGAAACAATTATACTGAAAAAAAATATATATATTAGCATATATCGTAAGATAATTGCTAATATATGAACTTTTAGAATGACATATACCTTCTAATAAGATCTTTTTTATTTTTTATTGCTTTTCTTAATGGTTCTCTTAACGCTAGTTGTACAAAGTCTTGTAACTCCGCATAAATATTTCGACGTATTGCATCAATAAAAACTGTTTCCATACGTGCCATCAGAACTTGAAGCCCTTTAATCATTGCAATAACTTCGATAAGAGCAAATTTTTCCTCATCTGTGTAATTGTAACGGGTTGCCTGTTAAAGTTATCAACAAAACGAAAAAAATGGAATCAATACTTCTGATAATTTTGAGGAAAACAACTTGTAACATTTTCAAAAAAATATAATTTATAAATTAACGTTATTTATTTTGTTCCATTTTCAAATATACTTATATATATAGAATTCTCAATTATTACGATAAATTAAAAATACAACCAACCCTTTCGTATTCCTCTGCTTCTTGAGGACACTCTTTGTTCATATGATGATCGGTTGGATGAAGTAATTTCCAGCTATATAACTCTGTTACAACGCTGGTCCACTGAGAAAGTAATTGCAATCCACGCAATGCTAACTCTGCGGTATCATGATTTTCAGTATCACTACCGCATTCTTTATATGTTGTAGTGACTTCATTGCTATACCTACATTACCATTGATGAAACAAATAATTTATGTTTTCATATCATGTTTAAATATCGTGTATAGAAAATTACGTATAATCAAGATATGTACCTTGCTAATTCACTGATATATTTTACATGATCTTCCCTGATTTGTGGAAGATGAACCATCAGATCCGCCTGTGGACTCATACTATTCGAAGATGAAGACAATGGCCAGCGAGAAGCATCAAAATGTTTTGAACGTTTAATATAATTAAATGGTGCAATTTGCATATCTCCAAAGAGTGGTACTACCTCCAAATTTTTGAAAATTCTATCAATTCGATCTAATTTTAATTTTTTCTTTTGATCCAATTTATTAATGTTACACAATTCACTATCCATTAAAAATAAACCAAAACCCATAACTTTGACCAACATATGTTTTTCATTAGGAGTAAGATACATTTTAGTTTCAAACATATGAACACATATGTTAACAACATCAGCTAATAGTTCTTCGTAGCCTGGTATTTTCTCTAGATTTTCTTTTACCGTATCGCGTATTTTATTTTGTGTTGCTAAAAACATTGATAAATTCTGAGATTCTTGAAGAGTTTGAGAATCAGACATTACTTTAAGGAATTGTGCAGCTCTAAAAATAAAACGAATGCATTTTAAGATAATTTAGTATTCGTATGTCAGAGTAATACTAACAAATAATTCATTACCTTCTGTACGTAGAGTAATCATTTTTAACGCTAGATTTCATATTTTTTAGTTCGTCTAGGACAGCGAACATATTAATAAATTTCCCTAAAGTTAATAGATATGCTTCAGAAACGAAATCTTTCCTTTTTTCATGATGACATAAACGCTTCACTTCCCCTGAAAATCTTTCTATTGCTTTTCGCTGAAAAATATTATTTCTTTTTTACTCTACAAGTAATGAAGTCAAATAATTATACGAATAAGAAATACATACTTGAAAATACATAAAATTCAATAATTTATTAACTTCGGGTGCTAAAACCTCTACTGTTTTCTCATAGATTTCAACTCTATTAGGTTGCTCGTTTGATTTTGGTTGTGGAATAGCACGGGAACAACATCTCCATGTATATAACATAACGGCATGTTCTAAACCTTCTTCTAAAAGTTCATTCTACAAAATATTAATATCGATTCTTTAATATACATTTAACTCGTACGAATGAATTTAGATCATTATTTTTACACGATACACCACGCTGTACATGGTACAGTATCAAAAAGAATAAAGCTACATACTAAACTGGCATGAACCGTAGCTTCTTCTATGTATTTTGCGATACCAGTTACGAATCCATTTCTATCCTCAAAATTTGTATCAAAGTTAGCTTGATACACTACAGAACATGGTTGAGCTTCGATACAGGGCTGCTCATCCGGGAGAGTAAATTCATCGAGAACATCAACATTAGACAAAGCATCGCCCAAAGTTACTTTATCCGTAGCCATATCCCTTTTATGTTGTGCCCTGCATTAGACATTATTACGTTACAACATCCGTTAAATAAGATACAAAACGTTTACGACATTGAAATTAGAAGAAACGTAAATCCATCGATAAATACTGTGCTAATATATACAGGTTATATTTACAGGAAAAATTAAGAAGAAGATTAAAGTTTTGATTTTATCAGTTCTCCTAAGCGAATGAAATTCTCAAAAGGTTGTAAAAGTTATACTAATTTATATTATGCATTATAAAAGGGGTTTACATCACATCCTCACTACTATTCACCATAACTCCACCCAATTTAATAGGGCGGAGATAATGTGACCGTTACGCGAGTGTCGCCACAAACATTAGACTAGCATGAATCAATTGTACATTTTACATGAAAATATAGACTTGGTACAGATTAGTTGAGATTACTTGGCTTTTGACAATATGCTTTTTTATTAGTATAATTATACCCGGTCATACCGACCGATACTGTCATACGAAAAATATATCGCACTCTATCCACACGGTTACGAATTCATATACTAAAAATATTAAGAAATATTAATATATTTATATACACGGTATTCGAGAGAAATTTATTTGAACTATTTAATTTCAAAATAAAAGATATTTTATATTTACGTATATGATACGAGACATACGTTTATACGTGTATGCATAACTAGATAAGTTTACACCCTATGTATGTGTATATATAGGGTCGTATACATAACTCGAGTAGGTTCGGTAGATTTTGTGTCTTTGATAATAGAAGAAAATTGAAGGAAATTTCATTTATTTCGAAAAAGCCAACGTGTGGTAAAAAGGATAATTTTTTGAAAGTCATAATTTTAAAGATTTTCAACAATAAAAATACGTACTTTTATTATCACGATGCAATAGCTGAAGTAAAGTTTAACAATGACTCATAATATTATGATATTTATATGAAAAATTTAGAAATATATATGAGAATACATATCGATAACAAAGTAATCACACGTTTTGGGAAGAAAACGATACATAATAATATATAACACAAGCAGTACTGAATTTCTTTATACTACTGCAAGAAGTCTGCAGTACATTGAATTAGTTTTTTCTGTCTGTAGAAATCTTTATTCAAACATATTTTTATATAATACACCTATTATGACAAAAAAATATCTAATTCAATTATTTCTTTAATTTATTATGCATGCGTAGAACATAGACAATAATTATAATAGTTCTGATAAGAAATAAAAAACCTATTTTTTAAAGATAAATTTCAAAATAAATTTAAACACATATTTCGACATTACATGCATAACTGTAATATCAAAATTTTGTTCTTTCTTTTAGTTTGCTATCTCGTGATATATTATATGTTCTAAAACGCAAAAATTTTTATGAAAATTAGGTTACATCATGTCAATGCTAAAATAATTCTTCCTTCTATGATAATGATTTTTTTGATAAAATTTGATATTGCTCGTTATCTAGGATATATATATTTTCACTAATGTCGTCTGCTGTAATTAATTCACAGACACAGAAATCTGGAAATTTAAGTCCCATGAAAGTAACATAATTATAACACGAAATTGTAATATGAATTATATTTTGAAACAATTACAGAATTTGAGAAACATCAATCATTAACATTTGAAAAATATATTGTTTAGTGCCAGCACATATGTTTCATAAATATCGTAAGCAATAATATGGTATAGTTGAAAGATTATTATAAGTGCGTAACAGCATGTAACAAAAAAAATACGATATTTAATATTTTTGAAAGTATATAAAATTAACTTCCCTAAATATTTAACTCAGAGATCATATTCAATAACAAAATCTTCATCGAAAATATCTTCATCCTCCGAATCATAATTAAGATACACTGCAGGAAAATCATAGTCATCATCTTCGTCGTCATCTTCATCAGGTATCAAACCATGATACAACATTTCAAAACATTTTGATTCTGGATTATGAAAATGGACATATGGAGCCTCAGGATTTAATTTTTCTCCACACAACCAACAGAAAAATGTGTTGCATTTCCAACAAGTCATTTTATTACATCCATCTGACTTCTACAATAAACAATTTATTTTTTACGAAAATCAAACGTTTAGAAACATATCATCGATTATTTAATTAATTAATTAATTAATTAATGAATATATAGATACCTGAATGGCTACTTTACAGTGTGGACAATGATGACTGTTGGCAGTAATCCAATTCTCTGACATTGTATTTTCCACTAAAGCTTGAAGTTGTTTCTTGCCGTATCTCTGTTCCATTTGAATTTTCTTTTGACCAGAAGCTGCCTGATATTCATTGACTAATTGTTGTTTTTCAGCTGTTTAACAATTTTGTCATTAATATGTGTGTTATTTTATTCCAAATGGCACATATAATAATAATTTAACACACTCAATAAAGTATTATCTCAAGATAAAACTACGTACTTGAATCAATCTTGCAAGGCTCCACCCCATGATATACCATTTTACAATAAACACAAAATGCATATTGACAGACAGGACAATTTGCCATTTGTTCGTCAGGTTCGCGGCTAACTGGATATTGGCAATGACGCCTTGGACAATAAACAATATCTGCCATAGTGTCCAATGTGGCATTTAATAAAATAGAATCATATTTCGCGAATAATTCTGGACTAATTAAGTCCTTTATCTATCCATAAGTAAATAAAACAAGTTATACATACGTATCTAAAAAAATATATAGCCCTTTTGCAGCCATTTGAACTTTTTCTATCTTAGAAATTCTACTTACTTGACCCGGAGTTGCTTCCGATTTACACTGTATCTCAGGACAGCAGATATTTTGTACACTTCCTTCTTCAATTTTAACTTCGAAGTAACCACTAATACAGTCTTTACAAAAGACGTGAGAACAGGGTAAAAACTGTGTACAATGTTCTCCTAATTTGTCAGTGAAGCAAATTTTGCAGGTATAAAAATTCCTTTTAAATTCGATTTGATTGCGTTTTTCATTATAATCTATTAACAGTTGAATAGGATTTCTACCAAGAAGAAAATCAAAGATAGCCCGTTTGTCCATATTCGTACGATTTTTTTGTTTGCAATGCTTCCTTCGAAAAACTTTCTTACTGTGCAGCATGTTTGCAGAATTCGATACAGTACTTTCACTGGTAACATTATTGGATTCCTTACTTAAATCATAATCTTCTTTAGGTTTCTGTGAATTCTGCGCCTTCTCCAAGGTAATTTTATAAATCGTATAAGCGTAATTCATATTAAGACTTTCTTCGATATTTAAAAAACTAAGAGTTTGATCTTGTAAGAAGCTTATCCATGTGAACAAAATTTCTTGTCCTTTATTTTCTTCCCAGATTTTGTCCAATCTTTTACACAGCTTGCTCAATGGTGATTGACATAACCAAGACGAACACAATGTTAATTCAGGTGGTGCAACGGATGGATAATTTTTAGGTAGCTTAACGAATAATGATAATGGTGGAAGATGCGATATTCGAATTTTTTCTAACGGTTCATCGGGTTGTCTCGTATCTTTGTATGCAATATAATATTCTGTAGGAGGGTTTATAAATATTTTGAACGTACAATGATAACGTTCATCTTCTTTGGAGTATGAAAATTCCTCTTCGTTGTAAATGCTTTGCAAAGCATTAATTTCATCTTTTTGTTTCTCGTTGTCCATTCACTATGATATATGTTTGTTATTAATATGAAACGATCACTATTTCGTTACTATTAAATGACGTGAATATATGTAATGTATCATCTTGTAGAATACAACTTACCAATGATTTATATTGTTACAGTTAGTACAGTTATTGTTACAGTAAATAAAATCTTATTTTTTCACTGTTATAAAATCTGTTTCCTCTGAGAATTTTAGGCGACAAGATAAATATCGTCAGAAATCAATTTTACTTAAATAGATTATAGAAACGATATATCTGTTATTATAATGAAATATCAAGATATTTTACTAAATTTGATAAAGAACGATTTACTTTAACAATATTTAGAATCGACGAATATTTTCTTCAAAACTTTGAAGTTTAGGATTAAGATTTTGTCTGAATGTGACAATGTTATACGTTCCAAAACTTCACAAGATATGTATTCAAGATAAAATACAAACAGTTTCAGATAGTTACAAATCAAAAAACGTAGTTGGCTTATGGAACCGCAGTTATCTTCTAGAAATATTGTCCAATTAGGATTAAAATTTGGCTTTTTTATATGTAGCTAATGTATAACATTTATTTATGCTGTATTATTTAGAAAATATAATGAAAAAGTATCAATATTTAATCATAGTGAAAAATTACTTATGTATCGAATCTTTTATTTGTATGCAGATTTTGTTAAACGTTTAAGATCTATTGTTTTTATCAGTTTTTCATTACGGTCTATAGGTATATAACAGCCATAGTTTTCTCTATCTCTCTCAGTTCTGTTTTGGACACGTTCGCATATACATCGAGTAAAATTTATAAATCGTTTATACAGTTTATAATAACATCCGAACAAGTAGTATTAAATTATATATATATGTATATATATATATATTATTTTTTTATTTTTATTTATTAATATAAGTTTGTAATATTTTATTAAAAAATAAATATTATTTTGCAATTCCATTTACTAGTAAATGTATTAAAGTATAAATAACGAAGCACTTAACGTTTGTAATGCAATTGTTATACCATATTACGATACAGTTATTACAACCATATATGACGGAATGTTAAAGCCAATCAGAAGCATTATAAAAGTATCCAGGAAGATGCCGCGTGTACCGCGTGATATTACTTCAAATCTTTCGTATTTTACTTGCAAAGACGTGTAAATTCAGTTTTCTCTATCGGTTACGTTACATATACGCCAGTGATGTAATCGCATTGTAGTTGTAATTTTCCATTCGTAGGTGGTAGTGTAATTTGGATTTTTTTCACAATGAAATTCGATGGTGCAATGTGGGAATTGATTTTTCCATTAACCATCAACGTGACGATGTCACTTGGTGCATTCTTCGTAACTGTACACTTAATTCCAAGGTTAAAAGACATCTTTATTAAAGCTAATCTTTATGGAATTGATATGAATAAGAGAAGTAGTGAGAAAGTGTAAGTGACAAAAGAAAAAAATCTTAAAGTAGACTTATCTTGACATTCGTATTTTTATCAATTTAGTTGATCTGTCATTGCAGGCCAGAAGCATTAGGAGTTGTTACTGGATGTATATTCCTTATCACAATGTTTTTATTTATTCCTATACCATTTACAGACTATATATTTAAAAACGAAAATTTCCCGCATAATGAGGTAAATCAAAGCTTTAAAGCCTCGTTTAACTTTCAACTCTTAAGTCTGTCGTGATCCATCTGTAATTTCAATTATCTTCAATTTCTATTGCAGTTTGTTGAACTTTTAGCAGCGCTGCTTTCAATTTGTTGTATGTTATTCTTGGGTTTCGCCGATGATGTTTTGGATCTTCGCTGGCGGCATAAATTATTATTGCCAACTATCGCTTCGTTACCACTCTTGATGGTATATTATGTTAATTTCAATTCCACATTAATCATAGTACCGAAACCTTTAAGACCCTGGTTTGGATTGTCCATCAACTTGTGGATACTTTATTATGTATATATGGGGATGTTGGCCGTATTTTGTACAAATGCTATAAATATATTAGCGGGTATAAATGGATTAGAGGTCGGACAAAGTTTGATAATTGCAATAAGTATCGTGATCTTTAATATCATAGAATTATCTGGAGACCTGTGGAAGGCACATAGATTTTCTCTGTACTTTATGATTCCTTACATAACTACTTCTCTTGCGCTACTAAAATTTAACTGGTAAGTTTAGTAAGAAGTTTCAAAGATACAATTTAAACGTTACTTTTCATTTGATCTATATTCTTTTAATTAAAGAAGTATATTGGAAATGGTATTTTTAAATAAGACAAAAGATATAGGCCATTGATTTCTTTATAAGTTATATGTATAAACCATTTAACATTCATATTTCAATCAACATGTTATTTTGGTATATAAATTCAGTATATAATATTATATAGTTTACATTGAATATTGAGTATGAGTTAATATCACAGTCAGAGTATGACCAGTGTCAGTAATAATCTAATTTAGCGTAAAAATTTTCTATTAGCCAGTCGTATTTCCATGTATTATTTAATATGGTTTGAGGCGCAAAGTATGAATCTTGAGATTTCGAGACCCTCAAAAGATTAGTCTTATCGTCTATCCATATTCCGCTTCCTATAAGATCTTCGATGAAGGGTACGTCGATACTCTTCTCGATATGAATTTCCTTGGATTTTATCTTACTTCGAAGACTTACGATGATATTCGCCGGAGCTTGGCATAAATAACAGTACCATCCTCCGTAATGATTCAAATCTCCAATTACTAATCCAAGAATATCTCTTTCGCTCGCTTCTTCTGCCAATTGTTGTTGCAAAACTATGGAGTTGGATCGATAAGCTTCTTGCATCAATCCAACCGTACATGCACCGAGTGCTATCGTTGTTTTAAGTGGATGCTGCCAAAAAAAGCCATAAACAGACCATCTTAGCCTAAAGCCAATAGGCTGGGGCCAACCGTCGTATACTTTGAGGAACATTAATGCTCGAGGATTCAATATCTGTTCAGGCTCGGTTGTTATATAAATATCGTCGTCTCTTAAATTTCGCACTACAGTCTTTACCTTTTCCCATATATATTTGGATAGTATACGCAATGGTTTATGTAATTTTTTTGCTGTATTGATATATAAAATCTTCTTCTGTTCCCTTTGCAATAACCCCTTTGATAATTTATGTCGGAAATTATCTTCTGCATTGTTAAAATCACAGATTACAAAAAGATCAACTACGTCATATAATTCTTCTACAATTACTTCTGCGATAGCTGTATTATATTCGTTTAGATAAAAAGTATGAATTATGCGTCTAGCTATTTTACGATGTTTCAGTCTAATATTCTGCTTTGAAGCCATGATCGCTCTCCACACAACCTCTGGTTGTCCACAATCCGATCCGTGCCATCCTTGATTACATATACATTTTTCAAGGTATTCGTTTGTCCTCATTTTACGATCGTCCACACCAAATTTCCAGCAAACGGTGTGATTGTATACCTCGAATAATTTAAAAGTTTTAACATCTTTCAACGTCGTCTCTCCACTGATTGTCTGAGAGTTCGGAAGTTCGTTACGATTGGTTCGTTGCGTTCGATGGTCCTACAATACACTTCGTATATAATCGTCCAGCAAAAAAATTCTTTTACAGATACATTCAAAATATGTTGCTTCTAAAATTAGTAATGTATTTCTACGTCTTTTACATGATAATAAAATTTTAAACGTTACGTTCTACTTTTAATCGTGTAGTGATTTATAATTATAATGTTATAAGCGAACTTTACCTGTATTGATTCGAAGTTCACGAAACTGATAGAGCTACGAGTAGTCGAAATAACGAATTCAGGTGGTGGAGTCGTGGCTACGTAAACCACGACGATAAGAACTTGTAAAACCAATAATGTATAAAGTAAAGCCAGCTTTCCATCTAGGCGAGCCTGCATGACACTACTTTTCTTTTTTTGAAAATGTTTAATATTTCATTTTAGTGTCTCACTGATTCGAATATCGTCTTGAGCGACATATTTTTGTTAGGATTGCAGGCCATTCAAAATCGTCTGTAAAATAGAAGTACGGTAAAGGAACAATTACACCTTGTAAATATAATTTCAATTATATTTGATACTCCAACCTCAAATTTCTTTTTTTTTT
>JAITYT010000824.1:1009249-1020214 GCA_025433975.1 Liostenogaster flavolineata
GACGGAAATTATATTTTCCAGTAAATATTAATTAATCTATAAAAAATGTATTAGTTTATTTTAATTCAAAACTGGACAGAATTTTCCGGTAGACCTAATATCACAAATATAAATTGGCTTTATAGCATTCAATAAGTAAATTATCGTTATCGCTTGTTCGCGAATTAATCGATCTATGAAAATTAAGAAAGAGATCGATCAACATTTTCTTCGATTTCTCTCAGACGTATAGATATTGCAATAATCGTCAGATAATTTTTTTCAGACGGAAATGCGAAGAAAGATGTTACCGCGGTGCCTGCTATTCAGACGAAACCAGCGGATAAAAAGAATAATTTAGAAATTCAGCCAAGTAAAACACGAAAATCGGATGCTCACGGAGAAACGAAAAAGTATCAAGCAAGAAACACAAAGGTCGTTGTGAATTCTGTAATCGAACAAAATGTTGTCAATCCTAGCGAGAGCAAAGAACCACGTAACTTGCAAATCGAGGTGAGTCATTTAGGTGTTATAGAGCTGTAATACATTCGTATTTCGATTTATGCGGATTCGCTATCCGTATTTCATTGTTTATGCTACACGTATCACGTATCGAAAGAACCGCGTCCACCAAGTGACGGCGTATATTGCGAAATCAATATTAAAAGAACACGGTTTGGATAAAATTCGAAATGTTCACGCATCATAAAATATATTAACGTCTTAAAAAAAAATAGATCACAGAAACGAATTATTTTATAATATATAATAAATATATAATATACAATATATATAAATAGACGTTTTATTCTGCCGATTCACGAAGAAGATGTAGATAATTGAATTATTAACTTGTAAGAAATTGCTATCTTTCATTCGATCTTCCTGTAACATTTGGCAAACTGCATTAATATTTTTAATTCACTATTCCAGAATCTGTTACGATATCTGAATATCATAGGACTTGAGTTAGAAAAAAATTTGTAACGAGATAAGTGAAATAAGAATGTTTAAATAAAGTAAGAAAATACCTGATTTTATAGAATTCGAGCACTTTTGTGAAAGCAACCATACAGAGACCCGATCCATCGACAGTTACCCAAGTTCGCTCAAAGGACGAAGTACTAAGCGTAAGAAATAATCTGGCCGAACCTGAATACGACTTTTTATCAAAGCAACCCACGGAAGTCATCGATGAAACGTACAAGGTATACTTAACGATTTTAATAATTTTGCAAACAGCAGATTTAAACGTATTTATTAATTGTTAACGTAACGTTGCGATACTTCATTTCCTAATAGTTAAACGTTTCTGTTCTTTCAGTTGATTAATTTGAGACCTTCTACTAAGGCAACTTCAAAGCCAAGACCCGTCACTAGAAGAGAGAAAGAAAATCCGACTGGTCTGGTAACTAAACTTGGTGGTACCATCGTCAAAGACGGTTTAACCACAGTTCACGAAACCAGTGTCATCGGTACTTATATCAATGGCAAATACGCACAAGTACTGCAAAGTTCGTCGCGAATTCTTACTGGTACATCTTCCGGCTCCGAACAGAAGATTCGACCTTCTAGCACTCAAAGAATTTTAAAGACGATCGCACCTCACCACGGAAAGCTAAAGACTCACCAATTGGAACCTACTCCCACCCATACGCAAGAAGAGTCTTCGTTGCCATTAGAGATTCTCTTTAGCGCTCCTACAGGTTGTCGTTAACACTTACGTTTATTATACTGAGTTTCCATAAATATCGCCATAAGTTAATTTTATATGTAACTACGCCTTGACACATTGACTGTTACCACCTATATTTGGATGACACGTAACTGTTCCAAAAATTAACGTAATTCATATTTTGGCAACGATCTTACTTTCTTACGTATGACGTATATATGTAATAAAAAATGTAGGTCATTTTTCAATATTTTGGCAGTCAAAGTGTTAACATTGTTTTCGTTTGTAAAACTGCAATGATGATATACTGAGCTAATTACTCGAGTAATTTATAAATTTCATTTTCTTTTATTCGTTGGAAGGATCTGCCATCAAAACAACTCGCAGGCATACCAGTACAAATTCCTTGCGACCCAAATTTCGTAATAAAGTTTCTGACGATAACGAAAGCAGCGAAGTTCCACAAACGCGAACCCCTGCTAAAAACCGTGCCACCACCGCACGACCAAACTACAAGTAAGAATTATTTACAAAGAATCTAGATCTAAGAAAAAATGGTATAATAATTGATTTTTATAAGACCTTCGTGTAATTTAGAAATCGTCAACCGACAACGACTACCGAAGCACCGTTACCCCGACGCCGTACCATGTTTAAGCCAACCAATCAAGTAACTTTGCCACCCAAACCTACTACCAAACAAAAAACTGAGCAGCAAGCTGTACAGAATAATCCCGTGACCAAATTAAAATTGCCAAGAACTCAAGGTCGATGGTCATATAAAACAACACCCAAACCGCGGATCGCTATTCGTAAACAGGCAGAGGAAGAAGAACCACGTTCGTCTTCCGCGACTAACGTAATCGAGGTATCAACCGCATCTACCGACGAGAAAGTTGTCAATAACTTGGCAACGACATCGACAACGGCTGCAGCGGCCGCGCCTAACACTCAAAAAAGATCTTCCGAAACTTTCGTGTCCATGGAAGAACTAGATCCCAGTGAATCGGAGGATGTATCCAGCATTAGTATTCAGGATCAACAACGAAGCGATCAGGTTTTACCAACAGAAACTCTTAATGTCGAAATTTCCACAGCTGCTAATCTAAACGACATATACTTCGAAATCGCGACTATCAAATCACCTTACGTATTTCAAGTAAGACTTCGGACAATAATTATTAATTTAATGTAATTTATTTCTATATACGATACGCGTAACATCGAATCCGATACCAAGTTTCTTCACGAAATTTTGATTTTTCCTCTGAATTTCTATGTATTTATTTTGTATCGTATACTTTAATATCATTTATATTATTGAAATATTGCTTTTTCAGGTTGGAACGTTACGGAACACTCGTTATATAACTGTAACGTCAACGATGAAAAAATCATTCGCCATGCCAGAGCCAACGGCTACGTTGCCTCTTTCGGAACCCTTGACAGAAAATATTCTCGTAAATACGGGGGCTGCTTACGATACCACCTTGCCATTGGATTCGTCGTTAGCAACACTTCCAGCTATATCTTTAGATCCTGGCCAAGTGACACCTCCGCTGGAAACTCTTACAGAAACATTTTCAACCACTCAAACTCTCCTAAAAACTCATTTGTTGCCGGTCATACATGATGGCAATACAACAAGATTGACTCTTATTCAAACGTACAACATCGCTCGTGCTGTCACAGCTACAAAAACTTTACCACCAATGGAGATTTATCAATTCATACCCAGTAAAACGTTGAACGAATTCAATTCGAAACTGGACGAAGCTGGAAGCGAACTCCATTTAGAATTAGAATTTGGCGACGAGGATAGAGACGACGAAGATGTACCTAAACGAGTGGTAGCGCCTAGCAGCGATATATACTCGGATTTGGATGTTTTCAAATCGATGTCACCTTCCAAGGTAAAATCAGATACGCCGAGCAGTAATTCTGCCGAAGCGCAACTTTCACTTGAGCAAGCGCAGCAACTCGCTCTGCTCAAATATTTTGGACAGCCTCAACAACAAGTAATCACTACGTCGAGGCCGGTTATTGTATTAGATACCGTATACGAATCTCACGTTATCCCAATCGTTAATAGCGGGAACACGATTTATTCAACGTTATCCAGAGCAGTAGCGACAGTTCCGAGAACATCCTATGAATATGCAACGTCTACCGTCGCACCGATTCTTCCACCGCAGGTACCTCAAGTACCGTTATTCCCACAACAACAGCCGCAGTATACAGTGACCAGTGCCCCGATCGTTACGCAAACTCTCGCTACGATGTCAGAATCAAGAGTACTTAAATTGACGTTTGGAGCAAAGACGGCATACACTACTCTTTTCTCTACTAAAGTGGTACCAACCGAACTTACGACATATATCACGACTACGGTGTCTTTACAGCCAACTATTCCAGCTTTTCCTGGCTATTATCCACCACCCGTAGGGTATCCGCCATTTCCTTTTGTGGGATAAAATCACTTTACTACGTTAAGTATTATAAAAAAAAGAAGCAAAGGTGCATACACTTTAAGTACATAGAAATGGATTCGATATTTTATTTTATATATTAAATATAAAATTAATCATGCAATTTATACCATACTGGAGAAAAATCTTTCAACTCGATTTGATCGAGTGACGCATTCATAAATAGTTCGTCGTTCAAACAATATTTCGCGCTTGTATATATTTGATAACAACGTTCTCCAAATTCGTAAATAAAGCAAATAAATTGACAACGATATTACATTTTCAAATTAAATATAGATTATTATTGATACTGCGTCACTCGATTACAAAATAGAACCGCATTCTAAATGGTTTGTATATCGATAAATGTTATTCCGCAGTTATTGTTATTATTTGAGCGTAAATAGGTTGCTCACTAATAATGGACGAGTAATATCGCATACACGCACACACCACCTATACACAGAAAAAATATACTATTTTATATAAGAAATATTATATTTATGTTACTAAAATAATTATTTGAGTTACCACAGTAAGCAAGGAACTGTATCATAGTGAAGACTTTTCGCTATTCAAATAATTTGTAGACGATTATCTAATAAAGTAAAAACATGTGCATGTATGTATGTATATATACATATATATATTGTACATATGCATAGATACATATGCATATATACATACATATGTATGTATGTATGTATGTATGTATGTATGTATGTATGTATATATGTATGCATAGGTACAATAAATAGTACAGTAAATGACACAACACAAATCCTTACTATACTTAATGTACTGGAAGGAAATATTTGTTTGATATAATATAATATGCCAAAAATGTTGGAAGGATTAGCATAAAAAAAATAATTTGAAGTAAGATCAAATTAATTTTTATAAAGAACCTCTGTTTACAGTATTAAACAAATTAATTTTGTTTCCACATGTTTTACTTACCTTTTCAAATAATTAATTGACAGCATTAACAGTGGATTACTTAATGGGATGTTTATAATAAAAAAATATGTGATAATAAAACAAAAATTCGCAAGGCATCCCTGCTGTCACCATACGCAAAATTTTGGGTCGAGTGGTAACTCGTACGCGTAATAAAGCAAGGATCTAAATTTTTTGTTGAGTAAGCGCCATCCATCGGAAAGCAAGTCGAATTACGCCTTACTTATTAGGATAGCAAAAGAGCAGAAGAAGCAACTGTCAACTCGTATATAAGACATGCCACATGTACAGTTTATATCGGGATAGTTGGAAGAGAAGTTAATAAATCGCGAGATTACGAGAGAGAGAGAGAGAGAGAGAGAGAGAGAGAGACCGATACTTAAAAAGGACAGCGATAAATAAAATGGCTACGCTCACGGCTGTATTGTAAATACATATAGGGAACGACAATTATTTCTTTTTAAACGTAAAATATTTTATTAAACGATTAATAAATGCATAAAAGTTTGCATCGAGGCTCGCATTTAAATTTTATTAACAAAAAATGGTATCAAATGTTTCATCATAGAAAATGGTGTAACACTTGAATAATTATTTTTTTCGTATTGTATATAATATGTATATTTATACGATATACATTTACAATATACATATTGTATATTTCTCTCTTATCTATTATTTAATTGTATTGTATTGAATAATTTCTAATTTTTTCGAAAATTTTGTAAATATTTAAATAATCGATGATTTTGTCTATCTTGCCACGATTACCGACAATCGAATGATTCAGCTGCTAATTAACGTAATAATTTTACGTATTCTATCGACGTCGGATAGTGTTACATAATTTCTTTCGTTGTATCTTATTGGACATTTCTCTTAATTATTGATATAATTTAATCTCCAGTAGAGGGCGTTGGTAGCATCAATATCGAATCTTGTTAAACGACTTACTTCATGGTTCTAGACGACGCGAAGTATCTGAAAAATTCAGCTGCAGTCGCAAAAAGTGGAAACAGTTTTGTCGAATATCCGTTAAGTTCTCATACTTTACCGAGATTTCAAGATGGCATAAATGGCTTCAATATCAAGATCTTCATACTTTATCATCCATTACCAATCGTTTAAATCGAGAATCGAAAATTACAAGTCAGTGCTGGCAACTTTTTACATAATTTTCCGTCTATTTCGATGAGGAGCTTATGCGAAAATTTTCTTTAGCATTCGTTAATGATATTGGTACGGTTATTGGTACTTTACCGGTTACTTCTCGTTGTAGACGTGCGAATTTAATTTCTTATTATGCATTGCGAGCTATGTTCAGTTTTGTATTGCATTCATATTAGACAAACAGTCTCATAGTTATGTTATGAAGACACACTCAATATTGTGCAATATTATTCTTTTTCAAATTCTCCTACGTTATCCGATCCATAAATAATAATGGTCATAAACTCTTTTACATTATTACTTTTTTTTTTTATTAATTTCAATCGTAGATTATTTCAATTATCGTTACACTATGATATGTACTCAATAAAGAAAACTTTCTCACATTCTGTAACGTTTATCTAAAATATTGCTTTAGTATTTGTGTTTCAAATATTAAATAATAATTATTAATGTTTTTAACAAACTGATGGAAATGTTTTAAAATAGGTTTATAAATCTTCGTTATTAAATAAATTATGTTTTTTATTAAATGATTATTATATTAAATAATTAATGATGATTGAAATCGAATACATATATAATTTAGTCTGGTACATATAAAAAAAAAATGTTGTATCATGTGTTAGCTTTCTATGACATAGTGGTGAGATATGATAAATTTTAATACTGTTACAACATATAGGTTACACAGATGAATTCATTGCTATAAACTTTATATTATATCGGTCAAATTATTAATTTAAATATTTTATCTATATTTTTAGTTTCCAAAAAGATGACGGCTGATTCTGAAAAAGACTGTACACATTGTTTGATATGTAATAGTAAAGTTGGAGTTTCCACTCGAAGTAGTATACGCATTTTCAGTGAAACTTCTGTCACTTCTTCAGAAAAGCCACTCGTTGATACCATATGCACTGTATTAGAGACACATATTACCGAAGAAAATGTACATTCTCTTATTATATGTAAAAAGTGTTATAAATTATTTAATGAGGTAATTTTATATCTTTGTAGCTGTTAAGTCTTTACAATTTGAATTTTATATGTTAATTCAATATCGTATGAATATCCTAGGTTGATGAATTAGAAAATAGACTTTCTGAAATAAAGCAAGAATTATTTAATAATTATAAAAAGACTGTTAAAAAGGTATCTGATTTGCTTAAAATTGAAGAAGAATATAATGATCATGATTATATAAATAATGTAGAGAATGAAATTGTTGAAGCGGAGACAAAATGTAGTTCGAAAATGCTTAAAAATTCTGCTTGTAACAAAGAAGTTTCTAATACGATAAATGTGAGTCATTTTTACATATGTATGTCTAGTAAAATAAAACATTTTTAAATAAAATAATAAATATTTTGTATTTCTAGAGCCAAGAAAGTGATAAAATCTTAGAAGAAATAGACGAAGAACAAGAAAATGCGTCTACCGAAGAAGCAGAAAATTTTCTTGTTAAATTGGAACCAATGAATGAATTACAAAATATGGATGAAAAAAAAAGATTTAAGAAGACAAAACTTAATGCAAAGATGGAATCAAAAGTAGACGAAGACGTAATAAAACAATTACTTCAATCTTTATATTTATAAGTACTACGAGTGTAAAATTATATTATAAAACTAATAATTTTAAAACCTATATAATATAGTAACTAATGTACCAATGAATGTACTAAATCGCACACATGATATTAAAAATTATTTGTCTGTTATTCGATTTTTATATTTAATAATTGAATTACGAATACTTTATTTAAATTTATAAATAAATATATAAAGTGCACGTATGTTTCAGATTGTTACCAGAGATGGTGTTGTATATACATGTCTGTTATGTACAAGTGATGAGGAAAGAACTGTTGCTGATGCAAAAACTATTATAGCGCATATGAAAAATGTACATGACACTCGCTTATATATTTGCGACATATGTGGAGTAGACTTCAGGAAAAGGAGCGAATTGTCTCTTCATTTAGATGATCATGTTGCAAAAGAAGAAGGAGATTTTCAATGTGAAATATGTAATAGAATATTTAGCAATTTACGATTATTTAGAATACATAAGAGAATACACTATCCGCAAGTTAAATCATGGCCTTGTGAAACTTGTGGTAAAAGATACAGGTATGTTGCATAATCATACGTGTTGAAGTAATGGATAATTTGTTACATTATCCAATGTATGTTAATACCGCAATAATAAAAATTATATCAAATTTAAGACTTCGCGCTTTTCAGTTCTCGAAATTTATTAGAAGAGCACATTAATACACATACCGGTGTACGTCCCTATATCTGTGAAACTTGTGGAAAAGATTTTGCTTCGAAATATACATACAAAGCACATATAAAAACACATCAAGTTCGTCCTCGTCCATTTGAATGTTCGCAATGCAATAAAACATTTTTAAGTCAACAAAATTTGAATCAACATGAAAGAACACATAATGATGCAAAAGATTATGTATGTCACCAGTGTGGTACGTATATCATCATTTTAAGTTGTACTTCTACTCATTTGATAGTCTCTCTGTGTTTTCATATTTTTTAATATGTAATATATTTATTCTAGGAAAAGCTTTCGGTTCGCCTCATAATTTAGAGGTTCATAATATCGTTCATACTGGATATAAACCATATATATGTAGAATGTGTGGGAAAGCATTTGCACGAAAAGCAGAAATTAGAGATCACGAACGAACACACACCGGAGAAAAACCTTACCAATGTGAATTTTGTGGAGCTACTTTTGGGTAAAAATGAATTCACGTTACCTATTATCTTTATATTACAACTAAATAATGTAAGTAGTAAAGCCATTGTTTATGCAAAGAAATCTCTTCTAGTCAAAGATCGAATCTCCAATCTCATAAACGTGCAACACATTATAACGATAAGAGATATAAATGTGATGATTGTGGAAAGGGATTTAAAAGGAGGCGACTGCTTGATTATCACATAAAAGCGGCTCACACTGGTGAGAGACCATATAAATGTGATATATGTACAGCAACATTTGTGTATCCCGAACATTTTAAGAAACACATGCGTATTCATACGGGTGAAAAACCTTATTTGTGTGAGGTATCTAAATATATACGATATTGTTTAATTCCCGCTTTTCATTTATATCACAAAATTAATTTACTTATGAAAATTGTCATTTAATACAATTACACTTTAGGTTTGTGGAAAAGCATTCAATAGTAGAGATAATAGAAATGCACATCGTTTTATACACAGTGATAAAAAGCCTTATGAATGTTTAGTATGCGGTATGGGCTTTATGAGGAAACCATTACTATATGCACATATGCAAACTCAGGTAAATTCTATCATAAAATATTTTTCAGCAGATTTTTTAAAAACTAAATACGGTAGAAACTAAATATAAATTTATTTGCATACAATAATGTTAGTTAATTTATTATATTTTTCATATATTTTTAAGACGATAAGTTTTTATGTATATTTTAGAATTGCATTCTCGTATGTATCAGCTATAAAAAAAAGTTTATGTGATATAGGGAAAAAAGAATTAATATTTTATAACTTCTTGTTGATTATTATGCAAATATTATGTTTTAAATATATTCATTTTGAATACACATGGAATATACTATATATGCCTCATTTCAGGGTCATTTAAATGACACAATTGTCGTAAATCAACCTCGTTTAACTACAGAAGATGATCAAGTAATTGCCATTCCTAATAATAATGTAGAATTATTAATGGATGATGCTGAAAACGATCAGGTAAATATTCTTTTAATATATTGAAACGAATGGCATTCTAAAATCATTTGTATGTAACAGTTGGAGGAAACTGAATTGTATGTTACCGAATTGAAAGATCACGTTATTATACAACAACAAAATGAAAATCAAATATATACAGAAGAAAGTGTTTTGAATATGTCCACGGAAGAAAATGTGAGTGAAGAAGTAAATGATATTGCAGTTGATCAACAGGTATTTATTTATAAAATAATAAAATAGAACATTTTTATTCTATCGTATTTTTGATGTTAATATAATGCATGTACGTATTACTATAGATGAATTTCTCTGAAAACGAAGTTATGGAATGTAAAGTTGAAGATTCAGACCAGGTAGAAGTATATAGCTATAATGGTAGCGAAGAAGGAGAAGCAATTATCTCAAACCATTCGGAATATAAAGAAATAGTGGAGGAGAGTAAAAATGCGGTTCGATTAGTACAGATAAGATTTCCCACATCTGTTGCCGAAGAAGGTAGAAGTTGGTTGAGCTTAGTACAAAACACATAAAACTTTAATCAGTACTTTGTATAACGATTTATTAAATAATATAACATATGCATGATTTTATATGCACGAAAAGATGAATTTACGTAGCATTTGTCACTGATAAGTGCTGATATCTATATAAATATATCTTCAAAAAATTCATAAAGTCTATTTTATACGCTATAATGACATTTCAAATTATAGATACATAAGTTAAGCACTAGTTTATATTTATAAAGATGTTCAACTTAAGATTGTTTTACATGAAGTAAATCAATAAAATGGACAACTCATAAAACTGGTTAATTTTGTAATATTGAACGAGATAATTATACAGAACTTTGTGAAGAAAATTTTTTGAGAAAACATAGTAAGATATAAAATAATTTTAAGCATGTTCATATTTCCATCATATATATATATATATA
>JAITYT010000824.1:1020331-1035768 GCA_025433975.1 Liostenogaster flavolineata
CGATAAATTTATGAAACATAATGTGTTCATAAAATGCTGAATGTGGGTAATTTATTAATTAATATATATTATTGCGACAGCACTGATGAGTGCAACATTGCCTTCAAGATGATCTCTACTCGAACGGACTTCACTGATCACACCAGTGCCATCGCAACAATATATTTATATTTTATTATACTCTAAGTTCCTTAATGATTTTATTTTGCATCTATTTAGTTATTAAAAAAAAAATATATATATATATATGCGTGTGTAGTTTTACGATAGTGCAGTTTTTTTTTTGTAACTTCTAAACTTATTCTTCCTTATTATACGAATTTTGTCAATTTTGATTTAAATAAAATACACCATAGTTTGAAATAGCAACAAATATTAAGTTTGCTTATATTTTAAGTATTTATGATGCGTATATACTTTTATTTATACATCAATGTATAATTACGATAGAATTTAGTTATCATAAAATTAATATTTTTGAATTCATTTTGAAGATCACCAAATAGTTTTTTTTATAAAAGTATATTATAGATATATAGAAAATAATTTGATTTATCTCCAAACTTTGATTGAAAAAATGGCATACTGACAATATATACATACTTCACGAGTAGATAAAAATATACTTAAATATTCACAGAATCCTCGTATTATATTTAATAATAATAATATTTACGTGTGTGCTATTAGCGCAATATATATTTATGACACAATATGATAAAAACATATAATATATTTAATCATAGATGACAGAATTGTGAGCAACGCCTGCTAAGAGCAGATAATTTCAATGTATATTCGTGGTATAAAAATGGATATAATGTAATCATTAATACAGTAATTATGTTTAGTATACATTTTTAATGTTAAGATCATCTTCACAAGATGTATTATTTATACTACATTGGATGTGGTATAAATAAAAGTTATGTTCTCCTAAGAAATATACGCTTTGAAGTAGCAGTAAATGATAAGTATATTATAATTTATGAATAAATAATATTTAACATGATATATTTGATTTGAGATTAATTATGATAAATCTTATTTAATTTGCATATAAAATATAAATTTTAATAAAAATGATATTTCTATGATATAAAAGGAAATAGAAGCAACTTGCCAACTAATACGAGTTTTAATCTGAAGAGTAGTGAAATTTTCATTCTTTTTTTTCTGACCAAATTAATTTTTTGGTATATACAAATAGGTGTGTCGCAAATAAATTATTCGTAATCCGTTTTAAGAAGTATGGTCGCATTTTAAAATACATTTTGATTATTTCTTTTTTGATCGCAACCCTTTTAATCGACATAAAATTGACACTTTTTAAGCCATTGCAAGGTGTAATAGTACCACCTTTTCACCGCTAAACAGATATGCTATTCGTGCATCTACAAAACAAGTTATAGTGGGTGACAAAAATTGTCGATTTTATGTATGTATATAGTATTTAATATCAGTATCACCCATTTCCCTTTTACTAAAAAACTCAGAACACATTGTTCATAATTTCAGTGAAAATGATAAAAAAATCAAGGTTAATTCCTATAATAAGCCTTTGACTTTTGTTAGTTATAATATGATAATGTTGAGTCGAATACAATAATCTACCTGCATATGATATCATTTCAGGCAAAGGAAGTTATAAATTAGATCCACTTACATTAAATATATCTTTATTCCAAAGAAGTTAAAGTACATGACAATATTAAACATTATATACATAAGAATATATCGTAACTGGCAAGAATGAAATATGAACTTAATTTGTACAAAAGTGAAGTTCAAAAATATCATTATTCTTCAATATTCAGATAATGATATTTTTTGAAAATTAATAAGTACCATGTACATTCTTTCATAAATACATAACAAAATAACAAAAGCTGTATATATTCAATAATTTATAAATAGTGAACAATATTTTCATTTTACAGATTTGACTTTAACCATTTTTTTTACAAAGCCCCTTACTACATTTTTTAAGTATTAACAAAATTTTCTTAATTTAATTTATTTATTTGGGCTTTTATTCACTGTCTATTATTGATTATACAACAAAAGATCGATGTATAATATTAATCCTAATTTTATATTGAAAATTTTTATTACTATTTGAATCAATATTTTATAGAGACATTTTTTTTATTCAGTAATATTCTCAAAAAATAATAAAAATACAGAAATTACAGGTAGTAAGATCCTACTTTTACAAATAAATATTTATCAATTTTCATTTTATTCTTATAAAAAGCGAATGAGAATAAGTGAAATTATTCATTAAAAATTCGTAAATAACAAGGGATTATTGTATTATAATTACATAAAAGGAAATCTTATCATAAGATATATAAATCTGTGTTTCATTATTATAATATGATTCAGTTTTACAAATCCATAATATGAAAAGTTAATACAATCACTAAAAGATTCAATTTGAAACTTTGGACTTTACTATAATGCTGTACAATTATGGGACAAATTTTATGAGTCTTATCTAACTGTATAAATAGATTCTGAAAAAGTTGTCAATCAGGCACAGTTATTAATGACTGAGCGTCTAATAAACTTTCAGTTGTCAATATGGTACTATTTATAATAGGTGTACTAATAGTATTGCCAAACCTTTTACTACTAAATGGATAAAAACTATCTATATTCATTTGAAGTAAGTAACTAGTAATTTTATCTACAGGTGATCCACAACTTCTGTCTATATTCACTTTTAAATGATTGATATCATTTTGAAGTAATCTCGTATATAGATCTATATGACTTTGGCCACCATTATGAATTGCAAGAGCTGGTATCCAGCGAAAGTAACATTGCGTCCACAGTTCTAATGTTGAAATACTGTATAACGGTTTTATAACAGACTTATCAGTTATATCAATTTCATGGATATTAAATAAGGGGTTATAAAATAATAATATATCTTGATCACTAAATTGCTCTCCCCAATCCCAAACACTGCGTAGTGTTAAAGGAAAGTTTGTATCCTGAAAATGTAAAAATAAAATATCATTACATAGATTATTATTCTATTAAATGCAGTATCATTTTTTAACAATTTTACTTTCTTTTAACAATTGCTGTGAATAAATATATCTGAAATTGTTTATGAATATTTAGAAATAAACAGTATTAAATTCCGCTATTATACAAAGTATACAATATAATAATAATGGAAAATAAATTAGAAAAATTTCAAAATTAAATATTTAAATAGACTAATATATGCAAATGATGTACATTACCGTAGCTGCCGCAGTTCGATCTTTTTCACAATTAAAGATAAATGTATCAAACACTGACACATGAGCTGCATCCCATAGAGTAGTTAAATATGTCTCCGTAAATTCGAATTCTGTTGGAAACTGTTGGCATAATTGCCAAACGGAGTCAAGGAATAAAAGAAACAAGGGAGACTGCAAATATTCAATATATTGTTAATATAAAAGATAATAGAACTGTTAGGTTTCAAATGAAAAATAATTTCGTGTTTTTGGATCAAATTACGAAATTAAAAATACAAAATTACTTTTTATTCAATCTAATAAATTGTACAAGCAATGGATTACCTTTTCTGAATTAGTTTGCATGATATGTCCCAAGCGATCACAGAATGGATGTCCACCTGCAACCCATTCTTTCTGCATCAAGGATTGAAATCCGATGATAGTACGAAAATACGGGTCAAGTAATAGTTGTATTAAACTTGATATTATACAACACATATCTCTACCTGCTCCCTCTGTAATATAAAAACTTAATATATTAATGACAGTAAATTATATTATGAATTGAAGCATGCACGTAAGCACGTATTTTCACCTTGCAAAATAACAGAAGATCCTAAATTAAGATGGTCACAAGCTACAACGGCTTTTTCTAAACAATATGATACATACTTAAGCCATTTAGTACTTTCCAGTAACGAGTAAAAATTATTGTCTTGCATCCAGAACTGTCTGATATTTCCTGTAAGAAATACTATTTGTTAAGAATTTCTAATAAAAATGTAGTAAGTACGGCACTATGGTGCTAACCTGGAGAACATAAAGTTACAAATTTTGTAAAAGCTGCAGCTATTAATTTAACATTGACATCTTTATTTAGTTCAATTACTACTGGTGGCAATTTGTGAGGATGACTCTTGCGCACATTTTCAAACATAATATTCTCTTGTATTCTATCAACGACAGTAGTTAATAGTTCAGGCATTTTAATTAATACAGCTCCATGTTTGGTTGACCATGACCACACAGGTAATCGATTCCCTTGGAAATGTTTTGCTGCATCCACTAATTGATTATCTGTTACAGATGCTGGTACAATTATATATTGTGATGAGCTACAGAGTTAACAAACAGACAACAATAATGAAAAAAGTCTAATAAATTAATAAGAATTCTATGAAAGTGCAATATGTTGCAAAAGATACATTGTATACGATAATTACTCAATATTAAAAGCAAAATATTTATATTAGTTTAAATTAAGTTTTCTTACATGATAGTTATAGAAAAAAAATGTCAGCATTGTCTTTTAATTCTGCATTACCTTGGACATAACTGAAATTTAATATTAGCAGTAGACAATCTCCATCCTTGCCTTATTTTGCGATTATTCAAGGTTCGTTCTAATTCATTTTGCCAATCAGTTATATTTCGAAATGAACGAACACCTTTATCAAGGCTACTGTAATAAGGTTCTCTGTAAAAAAATTCATACTTTCAAAATATTTCAATTGTTTTTTCATTTATTTAAATTATTGTATGTTTCCATGAATATATAATATAGTATACAAATTTTTCACGTATGAAAGAGAGAGAGAGAGGGAGAGGGAGAGAGAGAGAGAGAGAGAGAGAGAGAGAGAGAGAGAGAGAGAGAACAAAAATAAAATTATTCGTGTTCTAAACATTTAATAAGAAATGGTTATAAACTTACGAGTAATATACGAATAAAGAGATTTAAAAGCGCAAAAGTATATTAAAATTGATACTAACTTGTAATCATAAGCAAATAATAAGTGATGTTTGCTGGGGAATGCATGATGTAACAGAGCAAGTAAAACAGTTTTTCCATGTCCAGGAGGAGAAAATTTAAAAGAGAAAGACCATGTCCTTAAATTCTAAAAGTGACAGTATACATTTTGATAAATTTAACTGTTGTTATAAATAAATATATATGTTCATTTAACAAGACATGATATAAAATACTAATTATATCATTCCATAAATTTATATGTAATGTAAAACATTTCAGTATTTAAATCAATCACCTTACAAGTTATGAATATTCCCTTTACTTTAGAAGGTACTGAACTTCCAGGAAGAAGTTTTTTTTTTCTATCTCCCATTATTAAGTAAATATCATCAATATTTGTTAAGCATGTATCCGTGTATCCATACAAATGATTTTGTTGATGATTATTATCCTGCAAATATTACATATTTTTTTCTTTAACTTGAATTATTATTAATCTAAAATGCTGAAGAAAATTTAATTTATTTTATTAAATTATGATAAATACAAAAACATCCGTTAACATTATTTTATTTTGTATTGTCCAGAAACATTGCATAATTTCTAATATAATTTAATCAAATTATTTAAGATGTCCTTACCTCTCCATTTGTATCATCGGTAGTAACAAAAGAAAGTTTAAAATTAGTAACAGAAAGATTTCCAGAAGTTCCTTGTTTCAAATCGCCAACTGGTAAAAACATCAAAACACTTTGTGCTTCAGCAATGAGAACTTCTCCATGCAAAAGCTTCATGTTACTTTCAATAAATGAATTGCGTTGACTAGAATCCATTGCCTATATTTTATTACCAAATAAATATTATTTTTATAATCCTTGTATACTCTTATTTAAAGAAAATAAAATATTGTTTCAAATTAAAATTAAAAATCTTAAATACAATAGCTGAAGGTAGAAACAATTAAATATATATGTATAACATTTGTGTTCAGGTTAAGAGATAACACACATTTCTACAAGAAATTATATTGTGCATTAAATAACAATTTTATATATTATATCTTATGTATTTTTACCTGCATTTCATGTTCTTCAAACTCCACATAACTTATAAAGTTGTTACAACTTTTACTCTCCATAATTAATACATTGACAAGTAATGAGATTGTAAAAAGTGATTTAGTTTCTCTAATAAAAATGATGTGGTTCTTGCATTTGTCTATTTTGGTTTCATAAATATAAGTTGTATAGGGTTATATATTTGAAATTTGTGGTAATTACGAAGCATACTTATAATAAACTTAACCGTAGGTAAAATGTCGATGCAATACAATTGAATTCATTCTGAAGTTTAAGCCATAGGTATACTAAGTATAAGAAACGTCATTTAACTATGCCTAGAAATATATTAGATTATTTTATAAATACTATCAGAATACGTAACTACTTTAGAAATTCGATAAGTTACGCGCTAGAAAAACATGTTTTTAATTATATTTCGCACCAACTTAACAATATGTCTCATAGTACCTAGTGTTTACACAACATAGATACGTATATCGTATATATTAATGTATAATAAATATGTATTAATTTTAATTTTTGGAATATATAAAATAAATTTCCTATTATATATAATGTATAAAATATTAAGTTGTTTTTATTTACGGGAAAAGGGTAAAAATATTTTTTCGTATGTTCAAATTAATTTAAATTAAATTAGCGCTACTTAAAATAACGCTACTTATTCATGACAAATAGAGAAAGTCGGCAGGCTTAAATACATCTTTAAAAATATGTTTCATTTGAACATAATATAGCGATCAATATTAACGATTTATAAAACATAATATTAAATAATAATTCGTAATTTTAAAAGTACCGGTAAATATCGCCATATTGATTTCTAATGGCAGAAGAATCGTTATACAGAACGAGCTTCAGAATTCATTGCTAGTAAGAGAATTGTCAATCTTCAAGTTTATTTGTGATTACTTATGTTGTGCAGTCGTTTATAAAAGATATTGTAAAACAAATTATAATGGATTATTACGTGATAAAAATTACTGAAAAATAAAGTGGCGGGAGAAAACCGTAATTGTTGTGTATTGCTATGTAGTGATATAGATAACCCGTCATACGATATAATATTGTCAATTTCAAGAGGTAGTTCTTTTACAATAATAAGATTTTCATCTTATACCCACAATCAAGTAATTCTTTTTATTTTATTAGTTATATTTTTATTACCTTCGTGGCATTTTTAATGTTGAATTACATACAAAAAATATTACAACTGGTTTTCCTATTTATAGTTCGAATACAGTTAGGAAAAAATTGAAAATCAATCGACGAATAAAAATTATTTGATTTATTTTTTAATCATATATAAATATATTTTTCTTTTTAAACAGATATATGTGCGCGCGCGCGTGTGTGTAAAAGATTATTTATGAAAAAATATTAAATAATAATTGAAAATTAACAATATTAATATGTGTCACAAATATTATATTACAAGTTTTGATTTAAAATGAGGTTAGACTATTATATAAAATACTATTACTACTAATGACTATTTGCGGTTATGTATAGCTTTTTACCTGTTTTCAAATATATTAAAAATTATTGATATAAAAATAGAAGATAATGTATGTGTGAACAGCATGAGGTGAAAAGTCCGCGACCTTACAAAAGGATAGCATAACTATCGCAAAATATTTATATCCGTTCAAATTATAATTATTCGCGATTCAATGTGCGATTAGACTGCGTGTACAGTATGGAAATAATTGTAATCTGTAATTATTTAAGAACATTAAGAAGTAGCTAGTCCGTAAATTCGGTTTATGGGCTCTTGGCTGAGCCCAAAACTATCGGTAAAGATACTAAATACTTTGTTTATTCGGTTTGATTAATTAGTTAGATATTTCGTCGACAACTTTATGAGTTACAGTAATTAAAGTAACGTTAGTTGTGCTATTTAAGAAAAAATGAATTCCAAAGAATTTCATGACTTGATTAAATGTTGCTTTTTAATGGAAATTATTGCCTGAGCTAAGGTATAGCTTAATAAATGTTATGGCACACCTTTTCCATCATATACAGCAATAAAGAAGTAGTATGCCAAATTTAAACGTAGTCGCACATGCACTGATGATGCTGAACATTCAGGTCGTCCAAATGATTCATTGGTAGGCCGTGGATTTTTCACTCCATGTAGGAATATTTAACATACATGAATTTAAATCTGTTAATTTATTTTTCAGTTAACATATCATGTCCACCAGAAAGAAACAAAATAAACGTAAAATATGTTGTTTTTGTGGTTTATCAGAAAACAATGAATTGGAATTTGGAAAGTTTTATGACCATGATGGCATCCTTACTCATTATTATTGTTTGGTAAAGGTTTATTATATATATGTGTATGTGCGCGTGTATTTATTAAAATGGAGTTATATTATTATCCTTGACTATTCATTGTATAATTGACATATATGACAGGATATGACATCTATATTGAATATCTCCATTGTAGAATGGTAGAAAAAGCTTTCTGAAAAATTTTCTCTTATATACCATCTTATAAATTAATTTTAAAATTGTTTACAATGTTCAACATTTATCTGAAACTTTAGATTATAACAAAAATGAACTGTCAATGTATATTAAATTGTATTTAAGTGACTGTTATATTGTATGAAATCATATTTTTAAGTACAATAATATATTTATTATTATATATTAGATTATATAATTAATTAATATATAAATTAATTTCTTACAGTTATTATCTTCAAATATGGAACAGAATGGCAATGATAATGAAGGTATTTTGGGATTTTTATCATCAGATATTCAAAAAGAACTTCGAAGGGGGAAAAAATTGGTAAGAACTTAATGCAGTTATATTAAAATTAGAAACTAGATATATCTAATTTTGTTGGTTAAATAAATAAATTATTTTTAAATTGTTTTATGTTAATAAGAAGCCGTATTTATTATTAATCGCTTAATAGTAATTTTACTATTAAGCGATATTTAAAGAATATAGATAGTTTCAATAAAAAGTATAATTCATTAATATAATATTTATTAAATATATAATATATATTTTTATAAAAATAGGAAAATATTAAGGTCATTGATTACCATTTGATGATTATAATTGAAACACAAATTATTCATCCTTTTAAATATTATATTTAAGAAAATATATATTATATAAGGAAATTACTATTTCTTATTACTTATTTTAATGTATATTATATGAAATTTAAAGGTTTGTACATATTGTAAAAAGGTTGGAGCAACTTTGGGATGTTGTAATATTAAATGTAAGCGAATATTTCATTTTCCATGTAGCCTAAGGGCTGGATCCCTTCATCAATTTTTCGGTGAATTTAGGTATGTAACATAAATTTTCCATCGAGTAAAAAGTAATTTCTTATAAAAAGGCGGAATTATTTATTCAATAATTCAATAGTATAATATTCAATAATTCAGTAGTGATAATTCAATAGTTCAATAATTGAGTGGATCTTTTGTCTTTTGCTCTAGAATAAACGGAATTGTTTTCGCTCAAGGAATATAATTGTTCGCACCTTATCGTTAAAACGTTTTCCGTTGTTATATTTGATGTGTAATATGCCTATAAATAAAACAATAAAGTTCTATTTAATAATTTTGTTAGATCATACTGTATAAACCACAGACCAAGGCAAAAAATTGATGACCACATAAGGAATGAGATTAAAAACTGTACTGAGATTTTATGTTGCATTTGTTATGATGAAGTAAATACTCGTGATATTAGAACAGCATTATGGTCTCCATGCTGCAAAAAAAATACATGGTTTCACCGAAAATGTGTTCAGGTGCATAACTATATTAATATTTAAGATATAATATTTAAGATTGTTTACTTGTTGCATAGAGTAAATAATTAATGGAGGACATGGAATTATATATGCAATATATTGTTAAAGATAATAATTTAAAACTTTGTTTTTAGACAATTTATTTTTATTTCAGCAACTTGCTATGAGTGCTGGGTACTTTTTCAAATGCCCTCTATGTAATAATAAAAAAAAATTTCAGGAAGAAATGTTAGAGTATGGCATTTTTATTCCAAGTCAGTAAGTATATATCAAGTTGTGTAATATGAAATGTCGGATTTCTCATAATTCGCAGATTGATTGCTGTAGTAGTTAGATGTATGTTTATGTTTACACTCAATTCTGTTTTTTATATGATAGATACGTTCCCAACATATTCGCGTAAAAACAGAATTAGGCGTACTCGAATTTAAAAACAAATTATACTTTTTCGTTGAATAATCCGATATTTCATATTCCACAATTTAATACATTACAATTTTATTTCAAAAATCAAAGTTTTATAAATAATAGATTAAAATAATTACATTTGAACAAGTATATGTTTAAATCGAAGTATAATTTTTTTATTATTTGTTTGTAAAATTCCATTTTACACAAAATAGAATAAATTTGGAAATATTGCAATAATGTAACGTAATTTGTAGCATGACGCGCCCATTATGCAAGAGGTATATTTATTATTAACTGATAATATAATTTATATATTAACAGAGATGCTTCTTGGGAACTTGTTCCTAATGCTTTTCAAGAACTGTTGTATAGACACAACCGTTGTGATGCAGAAATTTGTTTATCTCCTAAAGGCAGAAATTATACAAGCAGTAATGCGTAAGTTATCTAGACTTAATAAAAATATTGGGATCATGAAACATTAACATGAATCGTGGAAGATTATAATCATGAATAATAATATACGACATTAATATCAAAGTATATATTTATTTTATTTCTTATACATACCACATTTGTATAGAAAATGGGAATTAACTCTTTGTCGAACATGTGGTTCTCAAGGAATTCATATGGCTTGTGGCCGATTAAAATGGGCCAATCCTATTTGGGATTGTACGGAATGTACTAATATATTGTGTATGTATAATATTTATTCACGGATTACATGTTGTAATTCACCAATTTTTATTAATTTATCATTTCTAAATTATTCATTTTTTTACATTTTGAAGTTAAACCAAAGGATTCAAGTATAGTAAGGTATGTATTTATAATTCTACTATAAATATAATATGCATATATCTATATTGAAAATTGTAGAAAATATTGTGACGTTTCGAGAATGTGCGCGACAAATAATATTGATTTATTATAAAATATTTATTCGCTCTCGTATATTCGTTTACCGAACCGATCGTTCGCAATCGACCGGAAATGCCTACGTGATTTTCGGATCCGTGTCATCAGACTGAGAAGCACGGATCCCTTGAGACGATCGTCGCCCTGCGATTCGTATCACCTAATGTTACAAAAGTTGTACGTGTTACTTGATTGTTGCGTACCGCCTAACGATGTTACATTGTTGAGTGGTACGCACCAAAAATAAAAAAACGCACTAAAACTAGCTATCAAATGCTGCTAGCATATATACTGACTTAAAATAAAATTTTATTTATATAAAATTTCAATTATACATATTGGATCTAAATCAAGCATATATCGAATTAATCTTTAATCTACATTCCTATACTAGCTGTGTGCAGATCAACCAATGTATCGATTGCTCAAGTCGGGCTGAAAAGATTTGGGCAGGTATCCGATACTTTCGTACACTCAACTAGCTGGACAGACTCGGACGCTACATCCAAGCTTGTCAGTGTGTGAACCGAGTTTATATAATTTCTTATAACTTGATTCAAAAGGATCAGGCTATCCGAGATATTCGGTTTGTTTGAAACTCTTGAGCCAGCCAAAAATTTCGGGTACTCATTCGAATTTTTTCAGTTCAGCTCGAGCTTGATTTATTGGGTACTCGCACACCTTTGTTCTATACATATTCTTAACAAATTATTCATTTCTTTAGAATGAAATCAAGTGATCAACATGACGAGCTTTGTTCAGAAGACAGTGATACTGATATATCAGTTGGCACTGATTCACCAGTTCCGTTTGTACAAATTAATCATAGTTCTCCATCTACATTACCGAATTTACAAAATAATATACGTCCAGGCCCTCGATCTTTTAAACTTCAACAAATCAAAGCTAATAATTTGGCAAAAAGGTTTGTTTAAATAATTGATACGATAGATAACAAATATTAAATGTTATGTTTTAATTTATATATTTTTAAATATATTGTTTTATAGTATGGAAAATGAAATGAATTCATCAACTTTAAAACAAATAAATAGTTTACCACAACTATCAAATTCATTATGTCCGCAACAGCCGACAGATAGTCAAGATAATCAGAAAAATGCTTCAACTTCTTCATTTAAAAATAAAAGTATATTTGAAAGTGAGCAAGACAAGAATTTGTCTTCTAATAATCCTTCGCAGTCCATGTCTAAGATAGAATTTAATGACGTGATTATCGTTGATAGTGATGATGACATAATAGAAGTAAGTCTTTGTTAAATTATAAAATTCATTTAAAATTTGTATAGTTACCAAAAAAGTAAAGTATTGGGTTGAATAAAAAGTAATTTCGTATTCTTCGGTCAAATTAAAAGACGAAATCTTTAAATTAAAAAAGAATTTTATTAAACAATGTATGCATCGTTTTGTTAACTTTCCGCGATCTTTCTGGCAATTTTAAAATTTCATGTTGCCTAAAATTATCTAAAAATATAAAAATTGTGAATCAGCGAAATACGAAATTACTTTTTATTTAATATAATAATTGCAAAATATATTATTTATTAGCGAAACTTTTTTTAAAGAAGAAAAATAAATAATATTTTGAAAGTAAGAGTATTTAATTATGTTATACAGATCATTAATAACAGATCAACAAAAAAACAGACTCTTGCTAATCAGGATGTAGAAAGTAATAATCTTAATACAATTCAAAATGCCAAAAGTATGCCAATAACAAATAAGAACATTTCAGAAATTAATACTAGACTGCATGATACAGATGATTTAATATTAGTAGAAGATACAATTCAACAACAAATTGGCGCTGGGAAACATCAAGAATGTTTAAAATCAAAGTTTGCAAATTCAAAAGATGAGCCAGTTATGAATATTAAAATAACCAATGTAACTTCTCTACCGCCAGAAGTATTTGCAAGTGTGCCAGAGTCAAAGAACGAAGATGTTAATTTATTTTACTTAAATTCTAACTCTGAGACTAGTGATTGTAATGTAAAAGATACTTCAAACGAAAATCATAAAAGTTTGTCATCAATTTATAGTAATCCTGTCGAAAGTAACTTAAAAAGGAAGCACGAAATGTCTTATTTTGCTAATACTGCAACGAACGATACACGTGAGTTACAAGATAATTGTAAAAAAGTTAAAGAGATTGATCATTATTCAAATTCGAATACTTATGATTCTATAATGTATAATATCCTCAATAAGCCTGCATCAATCGTGATTACCAAATTACCACAAGATAGCAGTGGTATTAGTTCAAAAGATGTAGTGACTGTACCTAGTACTTACAAATGTAAAACAGAAAGGATTCCTGTAACGACTACGAAAATTGTCGAAACGAATGCTTCAATTCAACAATCTCCTACTTCTAAGCCCGATTCAATAATCGACAATTATAATAAAAGTAATTCACTAGTTGACAACACTGAAAAAAAGAATATAATGAAAATTGATTTACCATCTGCAACTAATACTTATACTACGAATTCAACAAATTTGTATAATAGTGGTACAGTTTTCATAACAATTCCACAAAATGCTCTTTCTAGTAGAAATATCATTCTTGCTCAACAAATTACGAAAGAAAAGCAAACTTCGGATGAAAAAAATATTTCGGATACTTCGATTTTATCACAGCAGACATCAAGTAATAACGCAACGACAACTAATAAACTTGCTATTGGAAACCTAATGTTGACTAATACGTCCAATAATATTCAAATTGGAGTGTCGGATAGCAAAATATTTTTTCCTACGAATAATAATCGAATGGAAATTCGAACCTCAAAAAATGTATCTCAGGTAAGTAAAATTCATTAAATTATTAGAAGTATAGATCAAATGACGTTTACTTGAAATATAAAAAATGACATTTTGAAAAGTATTTTATTACATAGAATCATTTGCATACTGCTAATAAAATGTTAGGTCGAGGAAAAACTATTGCGCGTTTTTATGCACAAATGGCTTAGGGTCATACCTCAGGAAATATCCATTGCATCGTGTTGTACTAAGCGGCATTTGAAAGATTATATTTCAGAGCATATTTTTAAAAAAGTTATTAAGATTGGTGGTTCCAGTCAAAAGATTTTTAATATAAAATATTTAATATAAAATATTTAATATAAAATTTAATAAAAGTTATTAAAAAACGATTTAAACATGAGTGAAATCATCGCTGAGACAATTCGATACATTTTACAATATCACTTCGATCAAGGTGATAACGCGACTCAGTCTCATGAAAAGATTTGTGTTATTTACGGTCATGGTACTCTATCAAAGTCAACAGTCCGTAGATGGTTTGCTCGATTTCATTCTGGAGATTTTGACGTTCAAGATGCACCCCGCTTTAGTCGACCAATCGTAGAAGATGTTGATGAAATCTTGAGAGAAATCGAAGAAAATCGATGTGTAAGCTCTCGAGACATTGTTCTGAATCTAAACATTCACCATAAAACAGTTTTGAACCATTTGCGAAAAGCTGGATACGAAAAGAAGCTCGATGTTTGAGTGCCACACAAACTCACGACGAAAAATTTGTTGGGCCGTGTTTCAATATACAATATTCAATATACAAACATTGAAGAAACGAAATGCAATTGAGCCATTTTTGAAAAAATTAATCACGGATGACGAAAAACAGACTAGATACGAGAATAGTATTCGAAAAAGATCGTGGACAAAGCGAGATGAACATCCAGAAACGACTGCAATCGGCCGGATTGACGCCAAATAAAGTAATGCGAAGTATTTGGTGGGATTGGAAAGGAATTGTGTATTATGAAGTCTTGCTCCTTGGTAAAACGATTAATTCGAGTCTTTACTGTCAACAACTAACACGATTGAAGCAAGCAATTGAGGAAAACGGCCAGAATTGGTCAGTAGAAAGGGAATTGTCTTTCACCATGATAACGCCAGGCCACATACATCTTTGACGACTCGACAAAAATTGAGAGAGCTCAGCTAGGAAGTTTTGATGCATCCACCATATAGCCCGGATTTAGCATCCTCGGATTGCCATTTGTTTCGGTCCCTGCAAAATTCCCTTAATGGTTTAAAATTGACGTCAAAAAAAGACTACGAAAATCACCTGTCTTGGTTTATCAACAAAAAATCCAGAAGTTCTACACCAATGGAATAATGGTTCTACCCCAAAAATGGCAAAAAGTTATAGATCAAAATGGAACATACTTGGTTCAAT